>CABFWB010008150.1:0-19719 GCA_902151455.1 Timema bartmani
TATTTAATTTGAGCGTTGGTCAATAAAGATCCCTGTAATTTACCTTATAATATTGTCATAGCCATTGAATGGATGGTTCACTGGTAGTCAACATCTTGAAGTGTTCATATTCTGAAAATTGAAAAATTACACCTGAACACGGGAATCTGCGTTATCTGATGGCTCGTGAATAAAGCTGACGATTTCCGCACGTTCATTATAGACTCTGCCTTAAAATATGAGTGAAGAATGACCCTGGGCAAGGGATGACTCTTGGACAGCTCAGTGGTAGAGCATTGACGTACTAAGTCATAGGTCCCGGGTTCAATTCCCGTGTCCAGGTGTCATTTTTCAATGTTCAGATGGTAAATTCCTCTCTAAATTAATAACAGCTTCGGCTATTTGAATCTTGAAATGTTGCTTTGATCAGGAATTTCTAGTATATGAATAGCTGACATTTTACAGGATACTGGAGGGGGTTGAACAAGAAGCGTTCTTTGTTTTTTTGGTGGTTGTTCAACAAGGCCGTAGTCGGGGAGGGGGGGGTTTGGGGGTTCAACTCCCCTCAACATTTTATTAACATAATATATATGACCTTATTTATACACTTCAGATAGCTTCTAGAAGTGTTTATTAAAAATATTTCTAGCCTTCGGCAGCTATGGTGTTAAGTAATCTTGAAAAGACACCTCAGATAGCTTCTAGAGGTGTTTAATATTTATAATTTTTCCTTGCTTCTAGACGTATTTAAATATATAGATGTTCCCTAGCTACCAGCATTTATGGTGTTATATTAACATAAAAATACTTTAAAGAGCTGTTAGAGGTGTTTAATATTTATAATTTGTCCTAGATTCTGGCAGTTAGGGGGTTGTTTTACCATAAAAACACTTCGGATAGCTTCTAGAATGGTTTTGTTATTTAGAATTTTTTCTAGCCGCCGGCAATTGGTAGATGCGCCCACCAAGCCTCCCTGAAATTATTGGCTGGCTACGGCCTTGTTGTTCAGTAATCTCCTTATCTGTCTCATCGGCAATATTTGAATCTTCTACACCTCTTTTGTCTATAACTATTAATTATTGAGTTAAAGAAGTATCTTCCACTTTTATTCATCCTTTTCATATAAATAGTTCTACAGTTTTTAAAATAGGATCGTAGTGGTTTTGAAATTAAATATAAAGTCAATACTTGTAGTCAAAATAACATTTATGTTTATATTTTCGGTCATTCTGATATTTGTGTTTATAATTATGGATGGCTCGATACATCTTTTCATATTTAGTTAACATAATTCTAGGGATTTTTGTTGCTTCTAGGATTACTATGAAAGAGGTATTTTATTGTAAAGTAATATTAACTTTACTATTACATTTTAATGAGTAGGAAGGACAAATGCTACGATTCAAGAATGTCATTGTTTGTATAAATATCGTAGCATTGTCTCACATAAATTGTGATATCTATATTAAAATGAAACAACTAACAGAATGCACTTTCCAAATATGCCCGACGTTTATAACCTAATATGTCAGGTTAAATGACTTTAAGCCAACTAGCTTTAGGCTAAGTGACCTTAAACAAAATTATTCTAGTCCAAATTACTTTTTGTGAAGTTGATTTATCGGCCAAACTACTTGAAACTAAATGACTTTAGGCCAACAAATTTTAGACCACATGATTTTTGACCCCTTTTTTTTTAAATTTCATTTTAGATCAACTTACTTTTGGTGAAATTCATTTTTAGGCCAAATTATTTTAAGCCAAATTGAACTTTACGCCAAGTTACTTTAGGCCTACTGCTATGCCCCAACTAGTAATGATTCTCAACCTTCCAAATTTTTCAAAAATAGTTTTGTAGGTATTTTGAAAGTGAGAGTAGCCTACATACGCAACCGAATTAATTTGTGACAGTCCTTTTGTTTAAACGGGTTTTTTCTTTGAAGACTCCACAATGATGATAGTACAATTATTTGTCTTCTTTTCTATCTCGTTTTATTCTAAGAAATATATTTTAATATCCAATACCGTATTGGATGTACCAAAAAATTAATACTAGGCCTGTATGAAATGTTGGCAGAGATATATTTTACAATCGGAAGTTGTAAATAAGACATCTTGTAAGTGTGTAAAATAAATGATTTATTATTTGGCTAGAGGAATATCAAGTCAATAGTAAAAGTAGAAAACACTAGAGGCGCTGTGCAAAGTGCAGACGATGTTTGAATTTACGACACGAGCGCGCAAGACGGACACATCTTGAAGTTCTTGCAGGGTAAATCCGAGCGGCAACATATTTACCGGGATCAAATGCTCGAAAATTCCTAAAACATATCTCACCGTTTCTCGTAAACTACTTGGACAATCGCGGTAGTTTTTTCAGAATCTGTTAGAAAAACCTTAAAAGACATGAGGATATTATTAAAACCCCCATATTCCAATTGGTTTGCTTTGAAAAAATTGTTTTCTAATTAAAGAACTATAATGAGGTTTTTATTTCAGACTTTTTTCACTGTGTGCAAAAGTTTTTTCCTAATTGAAATAGATTGATAATATAAGTCAGTGAAATGATCATCATGAACGGAATTTTATTTTGATGTAAGACTTATTACTCTAATACCAATACTTTTCACCAAGGCCGTAGCCAGCCAATAATTTCAGGGAGGGGAGGGGGGAGGTTTAGTGGGCACATTTCCCTGTCTTCCAATGGGGAAAAATACATTTTTTGAACGCACGACAACTAATCTACTACTATAGCGGCGTGGCTGCACGCTGCCAGACTGCTCCTGGCGCGGCGCTGCACAGACAGAGGCGGTGGAGCTCGAAAAGTATTCCTACAAAATGCATAGGAGCGGTAGTGATCTTCGCCGCTATGGCAGCGCGCTGCCAAGGAAGCGAGGTTCGAAATCGTACCTTAAGCGGAAAACATTAGTCCAGGATATTATTAGTCTTAATGCAAGAAGGACTCTAGTGGAGCATCGGTACGCACTCAAAAGAACGACATCTCTTTGACACCCAACAGCGGTCTAATAATATCAATGTTGACTAGGAAATTCGTGTTAAAAGATATTAGTGCTATAAACTTTATTCAACCTCTCGCACCTTAGTTATTTACCAAAGCCTTCACCGTATCAACAGCAGTATCTTTTTTTCTTTCACCGTGGTTCGGATCCCACGTTAAACTGTAGGTCCTCCATTTCATCTCACAATCACCCTACCATTACACATTAGCGTAAGTGCGTACAACCCGAACGGGTAGTTAGACGTGGAGCTAATAACAATAACAATTTTTTAATCCTATCTTAAAAAGAAAAATAGAAAGACAATTAATTAGCATATTATTATGTCAAAAGCCTTTGAACTGGTTTGAGCAGTTGTATACCTGAATATTTGACACCTAACCTAACATAACCTAACCTAATCTAGCCTAACATAACCTAATGTATTATTATTAATATTATTGTATTTATTTACATGGCGGAATTAAGGCATAAGCCTTCTCTTACATTTAATCATGTCTTAAGTTAACATTACACTGCATTAACAATATATATGCAATAAAATTAATAAACGTCCAAAAAGATACACTAACAAATGAGTTCTGGTTTATCTGATTGCCAAACCCTTCCTTCACCTCTGACAAGACGTGTATTAATCACAACTTGTGATTGTGAGGAATGCCAGGCCTCCACCGTGGTTCGGATCCCACGTTAAACTGTAGGTCCTCCATTTCATATCACAATCACCCTACCATTACACATTAGTGTAAGTGCGTATAACCCGAACGGGTAGTTAGACGTGGTGCTAATAATAACACCATAACTGCTGGTGAATTGGAAAAATCTATGTATTTAAACACCTCTAGAAGCTTTTGATGTGTTTTATGGTACCATAACATCATAACCGTCAAAGGCTAGAAAAAGTTCCATATACTAAACACCTCTAGAAGCTCTCTATAGTGTTTTTTTTATGGTAACATAACTCCCTAACTTCCAGAGGCTAGGAAAAAATTAATTATTTTAACACCTCTGGAAGCTGTCTAAAGTGTTTTTTTTATAGCAACATAGCCCCAAATTGCTGAAGCAAAGGAACAATTCTAAATATTAAACACCTCTAGAGTCTATATGAAGTTTTTTTTACGGTAACACAGCCCCCTAATTTGTACTTGTACCTTATTTTGATATTGTTTGAACCACAAATAAAGCCATATATATTCTGTTAATTAAATTTCAGGAGGTTTGAACCCCCCTACTGCGGCCTTGGTTTAGTTACAAGCTCTTCACGTGTGCCAGGATTTCGATAAACTGAGGATTGTCAGAAAGACCGGCCCTTCATCCCGTTCCTACATTTATTTTTCCTGATCTCTTACTACCTTTACTATTACTGGCCTTGTAATAATTATTATTTTGTTAAATACTTTAAATAACTCTTTGTTGTGCACTCTATTAATAATATATTCTACCTTTCTTGTAAATTAGTGAAGAGATAAATCTTAAATTTGTCCGACAATAATTCAGCTCGGTCATTGACACGTCAACCTTCCGTGTTAAGGGTCCCGGGTTCGATTCCCAACATGTGTTCTTTTAAATTTACGTTTACTAAGATTGATACATAAGTAGGCTATTCTGTTTTCACAGGTTAAGTGAGTTGAATATTTTAAATTATATTCAGTAAGTAGGTCTTTGCAAACTAAACGAGTTTAATCATAGAAGTCCACGAAAAATTAGGGTAGAGCACCCGCATTCATCAGTGAAAATATATTGTATCTTAAGTGTAATATCAATAAATTATTAAATTAACGATATTAAGTTAATTAGAATTTCTGAAAAGTAATTTAGCAATGATTATATACTAATATTGAAAATCTATTTAGACCTAATTTTGACACAATATAAGCTATTGGCTTTATAAAACTACTTATAATATTTTTATAGCCCTAGCCATCGTTTTCAAAAATTACGATGGTATTTTATATGTTTAATACCTACATGTAATACCACTTCATATGGTTGTAGGCTTACTGACGTCTGCCTAACGACGAAACCTTTAATAATCTTTTTCGGATCTCGTGTTATTTCCTTTGCCCTTGTTATATGATTACTTGCTACTAATGATTTCCCTTTGCCGATGGGCCATTCTTGAAAGGTATGTAGTACGTTATATTAATACAAACTAACTCTTATTATTACTTTCATTATTAAATCAATATTATAATTTCCAGCTTCACTTCAAGCACAATCGTCAATCAGTGACCGAACTAAATGACGGACCGGTCTATCTAACAATCTCCAGTTTATCGAAAACCTGGCACACGTGAAGAGCTCGTAACTAAACACATCAAACTGTGAGAAGTATTGGTGTTAGAGGAATGAGTCTTATGTCAAAATAAAATTCAGTTCATGATGATCATTTCGTACACTTATACTACCCACCTATTTCAATTTGGAAAAAACTTTTACACTGAGTGAAAATATGTCTGCAGTTAAAACCTCACTATAGTTCTTTCATTAGAAAACTATTCTTTCAAAACAAAGTAAACCAATTGGAATATGGGAATTTTAATAGCGTCCTCATGTCTTTTAAGGTTTTTTTATAACAAATAGAAAAAACTGTGATTGTCTAAGTAGTTTACGAGAAAGGGTGAAATATGTTTTAGCGTTTTCGAGTATTTTATCGCGGTAAACATGATACCGCTCGGATATTTCCTGCAAGAACTTACGAAGTCATAACGAGTCACGTCACCAATACTGGCGAAAATACCCTATACTTTACTTAGGTTTTTATACGTAGATGTGGAGCCACCCTAATACTGTTGAAGAGGCCAACTCTTTCCAGATGGGGTTCAACTTCCCCTCCTGACGCCCAACTTTCCACTCCCATGCTCAAATAGTTTGTGAAAATAATGTACGTATTTATAATTATTAATAAAATATAAAGCAATGTAGGTCTTGTTTATAGCATGTGTATAAACGCCACTTTTTTTCCCTAATTTTTAAAAACTAATTTTCTATTACTATGTCTTTTATTCGTGTAACCTTATATTATCTGGAGAGCTAGCGAATCCAGCTTGCTTGGTTCCACTAGAGCAGGGTTTCTTAACCTTTATACGACTATAGACTCACACTAGATTGTTCACCCAATGTTTCCCCAGACTCCCGGGATAATCATCACCAGTTTGATTCAAAATATGCCAATACCTTGGATTGAATTTCAATACTGATGTCTAGGAACAGAACAGCCTAAAGAAAACAATAGGCATCCCCATAGCTCGCGAACGTTGGATTGGAATATGTTGTCTATCACTTCCTGCCATAACTACTCTAGTCAGTTCAGTCCAGATTGACCAACTTAGCCTATAAACATCCCTGCTATAGAGTATATTACATTCCTCCCCTCCTAGATATCTAACCATAATCTCCCAAGTACACAGGAGTACGCAACTGTCTCCTTGACCTCAACAGAGGCCACGATTCTGGTGTTAATGGTTGTTGACCTGTATTGTCCACCAGTGCTGCTGGTTGTTGACCTGTATTGTCCACCAGTGCTGCTGGTTGTTGACCTGTGTTGTCTATCAATGCTTATGATTGTTGACCTGTGTTGTCCACCAGTGCTGCTGGCTGTGGACCTGTGTTGTCTATCAATGCTTATGGCTGTTGACCTATGTTGTCTATCAGTGCTTATGACTGTTGACCTGTGTTGTCTATCAGTGCTTATGACTGTTGACCTGTGTTGCCTATCAGTGCTTATGACTGTTGACCTGTGTTGTCCACCAGTGCTGCTGGCTGTTGAGCTGTGTTGTCTATCAGTGCTGTTGGTTGCTGTTCCTGTGTTGTCTATCAGTGCTGCTGGTTGTTGACCTGTGTTGTCTATCAGTGCTGCTGGCTGTTGACATGTGTTGTCTATCAGTGCTTATGATTGTTGACCTGTGTTGTCTATCAGTGCTGCTGGTTGCTGTTCCTGTGTTTGCGGGTTTTCTACTGGTTGCTGCTCATTGTCTTCTCTTGCCGGAGTTGGTAGTGGTTGTTGAAGTGGTCTTGCTCTATGATGTGTCACAAGGTCTTTATCTGGGTATCATTGCCGGTTTAACTTGTGAAAGTGGCCTCTCCAAGGCATCCTCTGGTTGAGGTGTTCTTTCTTAGCGTTTTCGAAGTTGGTCTATGTGTCTAGTTTGTCCAAGTTCCTCCTTAAAACTGACACGGTACATATTCGTCCCTAGCACGTCAGTGACCACTGCTGGCATCCATTTAGACCTATTTACTACCATATTTCCTTGCCTAGACTGCTGCTCCTTTTGTGAAGACTCGCATATTCTCCGTATCTTGAGGGGGTGCCGTAAAGCCTGTTGTTTGTCCATCTGGATGTAGCACATCCAAACGTGTTCTGAGTTGGCGATATATTAGAAGCTGAGCTGGACTTTGGCCTGTAGTTCCAGTGGGGGTAGTCCGCAGCATGAGGAGGATTCTTTCGAGCATAGTATGCTAGTCGCCTGTCGTTCTTCCCAACTGTTTCTTAACTGTTTGAACCATACGTTCTGCTTGCCCATTGCTTGCAGGGTGATATAGGTGCTATTGTTAAATGCTTAATTCCATTGAGACTAAGAAACCGTTCAAACTCCTCAGACACAAAATTACGGCCATAGTCTCTTACTAGGACTGATGGAAGCCCATTTGTAGCAAAAATGTCTCTTAGTTCCATTATTATGCTCGTTGATGTTGTAGACTTCATCTATCTGACTTCAGGCCATTTTGAATGCGCATCCACAAGTATTAAAAAGTTTTGTTCTTGTATCAGCCCTGCCATGTCAACGTGTAAATGAATCCACGGGCTTGTTGGTGCTGTCCATGACTGTACTGGGACCTGTGGTGGATTGTTCCGGCTTTCTTGACAGGTTTGGCAAGTTCCCACTACTTCCTCTATGGTTGCGTCCATTTTAGGCCACCATGTATAGGTGCGAGCTACTGCTTTTGATTGCACCACCCCTTGATGTGTAGCATGAAGCAAGAGGAGAAACCTTTTGTGAAGTTTATTTGGCAATATCACTCTGCTACCCCAAAGTAAGCAATCTTGTGACAGAGATATTTCAGAGCGCCGTGCGGTGTAGGGCTTGAATTCCTCCCCCACCTCTTCTTCGGGCCAACCCTGTAAAACCCACTCTTTAACCTTACACAGCACAGTATCTTTTATTGTTTCCCTGGCAATTTCAATCACTGAAATAGGCGGGTCTTCCATGTCTAGCATAAAAATGCCCCTGGGTTCTATATTCACAGTTTCTGAAGTGTTCATTGGGAGTCTGCTAAGCCCATCTGCATTTCCATGGTGTTTCGCTGGTCTNGTGCGGTGTAAGGCTTGAATTACTCCCCCACCTCTTCTTCAAGCCAGCCCTGTAAAACCCACTATTTAAACTTACACAGCACAGGATCCTTTATTGTTTCCCTGGCAATTTTAATTACTGAGATAGGCGGGTCTTCCATGTCTAGCATAAAAATTCCCCTGAGTTCTAAATTCACAGTTTGTGAAGTGTTCAATAGAAGTCTGCTAAGCCCATCTGCATTTCCATGGTGTTTTGCTGGTCTATACATAATGTTATAAGCATAATCTCCTAGAATTAAGCCCCACCGTAACATCCGCGGTGTCATAACACTTGTCGTCTAGCGGGTAGGATGAAATAATCCTAGAAGTGGATTGTGATCTGTGACTATAGTTAAAGATCGGCCTAAAAGAAACTGCTGGAACTTGTTGATACCAAATACAACCACCAAAGCTTCTTTATCGATTTGAGCGTAGTTACGCTCAGCTTGTGACAGTGTTCTTGATCCAAACGCTACTGGAGCTTACATTCACACGATAGTATCAAGGATCTACTTATACCATAATGCGTCAGAACTAAGTCTGATGTTAAAATGACTTTTGCTTTATTGAATGCACTCCCATAGTTTTGAGTCCACTGCCATGGTGTATCCTTATCTATAAGACGTTGTAGGGGTTCCAAAACAGTAGCTTTGTTCATCAGGAATCTCTCATAAAAATTGAAAAGTCCTAAGAAAGCTTGAAGTTCTGTTTTGTTCTTAGGTGCTGGAGCTTTGTGTATGGCTTCAACCTTGTCTTGTAGGTGGTGAATGCCTTGGGCGTCTACCTGAAAACCTATAAATGACACTGCTGGAACTCCAAACCTGCACTTATCCTTCCTTAACCGCAACCTTGCATCACTCAATCTTTGTAGTACTTCCTGTACCCTGGAATTATGTTGTTCTCTATCTTTGCCCGATATAAGTATGTCATCCAGGAGTATCGCTGTACCTGGTATACCTACTAATAGACCTTCAATAAGATTTGGGAAAATCTCCGGTGCTGCGCTAATTCCAAAAGGCATTCTTGTCACCTGCATAAAGCCTTTTGGCGTATTATCCGTCAATATTTTAGAAGATTCTTCATCTGCTTTAACTTGGGCATAAGCATGTGCAAGGTCAACCTTAGAAAATATGGTTCCACCTGTTAGGCAGGCAAAAGCTTCAATTACATTTGGTAAGGGGTATTTGTCAGGGCATAGTGCTTTATTAACTGTACTCCGGTAGTCCCCGCACAACCGCAGAGATCCATCCCGCTTTGGCACAATCACTAGAGGTGTAGCCCACTTTGAAAATGATATCCCTTCATCAACTAACCTTGTAATCTCTCGATTGGCATTGTCTGCCACTGCCAGTGGTTATGGATGGCTCCGTAGATACTGAGGTTGAACTTAGGGGTACATTTTTAATGAAACTGGTGGTCCAACATATTCTCCTAGTTTGTGATCTTCAAAAGCTGAGAAGTTCTGTACTGTCTTCATGAACTTTCTATCAGTGATATGGTGAATTCCTTGAGCTTTAATTCCCAACTCAGTGAACCAATCTATCCCGAGGAGGCTTGGTCCATTTCCTTCCACCACGATTACAGGCAGAGTAGTGGACAGACCATTGTATGTGGCCTTCCCATTACACCAACCCAGGATGCAAAGGGGTTGTTTTATTCCCCAGGTGCAAAGCTGAATATCGGAACTCAAAAGTTTTGGTTTAGAGGTCCATATTTTTTCATACGTTACTAAGCTGATAACTGTCAGGGCTGCTCCTGAATAAATCTCCATGTGATGTTTAGCTACATCCAACATCAGATTTATGTGGGAGAGTGGGTTGTATCTAGTTTCAGATCCTATAGAAAACAGCTGATATGCTATTTCTAATTTTGATCTTGCAGGTTCCATAGGTGCTAGATGGTTGGTTTGTGGGTCTTGCACTCTTCGTTTGACGTCATTTTGTCTTTTAGATTTACATGACCTTTCTAAGTGGCCCAACTTCTTACAAAAACGACCTGTCGCATTCGCATATGGACATTCAGAGGTTGATGCTCTTTGTCACAGCGATAACATCTTTGATCCTTTTGTTGGCTTGGAGAAAATCTTGGTTGATTATTGGCACCTCTTTGTTGAGATTGGTGGTTTCTAAATAGTTTGTGTACTTCCATTGGGCCTGCTTCTTGGTCTTGGTACCCAACCGGTGTTGCGGAAGTTGGCCGCATCACACGTTGATGTTGTGCCGCTGCTTGGCTACTTACTGCCATGGAAATTGCCTCATCTAACTTCATTTCGTTTTTAGAAAGCATTTCGCGCTGCACTGTCTCATCCGCGACCCCCTGCACTAAACGATCGCGCAGCATCCGATTTGTAAATGTTTCAAAGTTACAACAGTTGGCCATCTCTTTCAAAACGGCAACATATTCCACAATGGACTCGCCGGGTCGCTGATCCCTTTTGTTGAAATTGAAAATTTGTACAATTTCATTGTGTTTTGGCACAAAATGGCCGTTTAAAACACTAACTAAATCACCAAATGATTTAGAATCGGGAACCTCTGGCGCCACTAACGCAGTTAAGCGATCAAATGTTTTATCCTCGATCAAACAAAGCAATATAGACAGTTTCTTCTTATAGTTGATGATGTCATTAGCAATGAAAAAGTGCCCTAACCTCTTTGCGTAGTTCGTCCACGTGTGTGGTTGGGTAGTATCGAATTCCCCTAAACTTGATAAAAACGCTGCCATTATGCACCCTATCAATTACCTCGTAGCCAAACTGTTATGTCCTTACACGTACACATATTTAGTCTTGTACACGAACCACATAGCTCGCGCAAGCTACAACGCCAATAGGACAAAAGATAAGTCTTGGACTGGAACATGTTGTCCATCACTTCCTGCCATCACTATGAAGACAATTGGAAAATTTCCCTTATGTAAATAGCTTCAAAATCATTTTCATGAGAAAATGATAATTGCCATCGTCTATATAATAATAAAAAATGTTTAGATATAAGTTTAATCAAAATCGTTAGAGCAAATTTCGAGAAAACCTATTACTTCTCTTTTTGCCCTCTAGTACACTGCCCTTAAATTTAGGGCTGGATATCTAATTCCATGAACCCCTTGGGGGTACCTTATGAAGACCCCAGATACCAAGCTTTCGCCCAATTGGTAAAATAGTTTTGGCTCAAGACCAAGGTACAGACAGACAGCAATGCAAAAACCCTTTTTATGATTTCAGGGAGTCATGAAACGTTGACATTTATCAAAATTTTGAGTTATTATTTTTTTTTTTTGCGATCACAATACTTTCTCTCCGAGGTGTCGAGAGAAAGTAAATAGGCAAATCATACCTACACAATTCGTATTGTTTGATATGGATACCGTGGCTAAGAATCCCTGGGGTGACCTGGCGGTCTAGGAGTAAGGTGTTGGACTTCTGTGCTGGGAGTCCGGGGCTTAATCCTCGGTCCCAGCACAGATTTATGTGATTGCCAAACCTTTCCTTCACCTCCAACAAGACGTGTATTAATCACAACTTGGGAATGTGTGGAATGCCAGGCCTCCACCGTGGTTCGGATCCCACGTCCATTTCATCTCACAATCACCCTACCACTACACATTAGTGTAAGTGCGTATAACCCAAACGAGTAGTAAGACGTGGTGCTGATAATAATAATAATAATAATAATAATAATAGTAATAATAATCCCTGCATTATAGTGTAATCAGTCAAGAGTGTTACCTTCCACAGTAAGTGAAGTGTGGGTATAATGTGGACACGATTGGATGAAATTAGCCTAGGCTACTTATTTACTTCTACTTAAGTCAACAACCCCAAGGTTGGTTTGATGTGATTTCTATTTATCCAGAGCTGGGCATGCATTCAGTCCTTCAGTTGGTTAGTGCTGCCTGCACCATCTGGTATAAATCACATACACTATGGGAGTTCAGGAAGTGTGATGGTTTCCCGTTGTCTTTTACACTAAATTTCTATGAGCGGGCACAAAAGGGCCTACCAATTTTGCTGCATAGGTATTTTGACATAACTTACAGGTTTATTTTACATGACATGGGACCTACAGATTTATCTCCCCTCCGAAGGAAGTTGTACTACAGATTTATATCCATAAAAAATTTCTCAACCTCAGCTGGTTTTAAACCCATGAACATTAGGTCTTTCGGTGAGCACTTTACCTCAAGACAACAACGGTTGACTTATTTACTATGACTAATTAAATTAGTTCACACTGCAAGGTAAGATTATGTTAAATAATATTAAATATTATTTTAAAAATATTTTTATTCACATGTATTTTATTGAAACAATTTTTAAGCTTATAACAACAGGCATTTATGATAACATGAAAGGGTGAATTTAAAAAATATATATCATTGATTTAAATACAACTTTACATGAGGACTAATGTATAAATTGAACACTAAGCACTGGAAGATTGGACTACATTTACCACTAATTGCTTCAGTATTATGTAATAATTATAATTAGTATTCTTTAAACACTTATTGATGCATATGAAAATAGAGACATTACTTAAATGTTTGAGTTAGTATACTATATTTATATTCAACCAAACGTTATAATGATACATGGTAAATATGAAATTAAGTACTGTACATACATTTAAACAATAAGAAACACATTTTTCTGAAAAAAACAATAAATTCACAATCAATGCACCGCATAGATTGGATATCAAGAACTCTACATTAACAAGTTTAGTCATCAAAATAGGTTAAAATTACATTTATATTTTGTACGCTTTAGCACCAATATGCTGGGTACTAAAGATTTAATCTAACTTAATTATAGCACAAACACAACAACCAGAGCTAACGCCGACAATTCACCACTATTTTAAAGGAAATACACTAAATTCAAAACGAGGCAGTTTAGGGCTTACTCGGAATCAAACATGGTAAGCGTAGTTCTTAGCTGACGCTTTATTGACTAAACTAGCGTATATGTTTCCATATTGGTGGGTACGCGGATACAAGCCTTCATATAATCTTAACTCGTTGACTGATATCGAGGAGATTGGGGTTCGAATACTGACAGAATTTACTGAGCTGACTTTTAATAAATGATTTACAACTCTCCATTCACGCGAATGTGGGCCCGCTTACTCTAAATTACACACTCCTGACTCCTATTTATTGGTGTAAGTGCGCTGAGAGCCCAACAAGGCAGTAGCACGTGGGGCCCATGACGTGTCTTACAATTGTTATTGAATTTACAACGGGCTCCTCCATGGCCAGGAGAGATAAGGAAGAACTATTAAGCGCTCAAACTTTTATTGTCTTTACAAGGTTTAAGTTTAAATTCTGCATGGGGCCCTGAAGTTGCTATAGATAATCACCAAGTAGCCCGATTCAGTGACCGAATGGTCTAAGGCATCATTCTCGTGCTATATTAACCTGTTTGAGAAGGGAATATTGGGGGTGGAATCCCTGTTGGGTCTACTGAGGCTGGTTTTTCCTAAATAGTTTCCCACTCTCTGTCCATGCATATGCGGGTAAATTACCTCTAAAATGCTTCTTTCCCCATCCCTAACTCATTAGAGTAATTAACATATATGCGTATAGCCTGGACAGGTAGTAAGATGTGATAATTTAAAAAAATACTATGTACTTACTATTAACTATACCCACAACAAACTTTACAGTAAACAAAATACATTTTTCCATTGCAGTAGTAGGCAGGGCTCCTGACTAAAGATCCAGACGTCCCGGGTTCAATCTATAGTGCTTCCAAATTTTCTGTGAAGCAGTTGGTCTGGAATGGGGTCAAACTCACCCTCATATGAACACATCAGGAACTACAATAATGAAAAAAATTAGCAGCTCCAGTCTAGAAAACTGAGATTTACATCCGTATGGTTCATTGTGCTGATCTCATGACACCATCTATCAGCAGAAGTTGGCATTATCTTCGCCAAAATATGGTGGCCGATTGTTCGGTATGGCTCCACTGTGGGCTGATGTCATGCAGTTTTAAAAAAATTCGTATTGGACAGTAAAGTTTCTAATATACAAGTTAAGCAAATATAATGAATGAACATACTATAATATATGAGAAATAATGCACACAGTCGAGAAATGATAGACAAACCACTAAAAATGATTTTGAATTCATAAAAAAAAACTCCATGGTTTGAGCCTGAGATCGAGCTATACCGATATAGCTCGATCCTCTATCGTGAATCCATACCAAATAAAATAGCCATAGCAAGAGCAAGAGCTGCTTAATGATCAAGGAAAAAGTATGCCATTTATTTTCACAAATAATATTAGAAAAACAAAGCACCAATTGGTTCAAAATATTTAATGGTTAAAGTTTAATAGTTATGGAATAAAAAAAGCTTTCAATTTAGTTAAAAAAAATCAAAGCATTTTGATAACAATTTTTTCTATAAACATAATATAAAAAACCCTCAATAAGCAACTTTTAAATCACTCCATTTATATTTTGCAAGAATGTTTGTAATTAGTCTTGAATTATACTAGCATTTAATTAGTTCTTTAAAATGTTTCTAAATATGAAAAAGTTTGGATTTCATTGAAATGCCAATGCAACTGGAGGATAACACCCCTGATAAGCTAGAAAATACAATTGAGTAAATAGTTCTTCGAATTTGACAAAATATTAAGAATACACAAGCAATTTGTTAAGTCAATGTACAAACTTGAGATTTTGGTAGCAGAGTATAATTTAGTAGGCAGCTGTTAGTTAGTACTAAAATAAAATTTCTCTTGTTTAAGTTATAAACGTAATATTTTATACCCCTGTACTTATCAATATATGACTGACTGTTTGGCATTTATTCTTTCTGTCTATCTATTCCGTAATTACTGCCAAATGATGTACCAGTTTTAGCGAGATTTGGAAGGGACATTATTTGAAACTAGGTTAAACAATTTAACTATAAGTTTTTTTAATGATGACATATTTTGTGAAGCTGACGTCTTAAACCACGTGAACAACAGTTATTCTTTTTTAACGTATTAGAGTAATTGTCACATATGCTTATAGTATGAAAAGTTAAAAAGACTTTGTGATTTAAGAAACCTACAAAATAAAAATGACTTTTAATAGTAGTTTTTACATTAAAGTGCATCTGTTCTTGAAATTACAACCATTTTTGTGTGCGGAGGGAAAACACTCGCATTGCTATCGTCCGTGATTCAAATTCAAAGTTAAACATGTCAGTAGAAAGCGCTAGCACTGGAATAACTTTTTCGATATTGATACTTAACTAACTAATTATATTTTACAGATAACTTTAAAAATAATTATTTACAGATGAAATTTAAGTAATACATTGCAAACCCACTTTGCAAATTTGATTGCGTATTTAAAATATAAATATAAAATGGCAAGGGTAAACAAGTCTTGACGGGACTGTGCCAATAAATTGTTCCCTCCCATTCAGTATCAAACTTGTTCATTAAGTCCAATGCACAAATATTCGCCCGCCTCATTATTGTGAATGTGGTTGGTTCTGATGTGAGCCTGACTTGCCCTGGAAACAACCCTCGAGCCAGGGCCAGGCCAGGCCAGGGGCCAATACATGACATTATTATAACTGATTACCAAATTTAATAAAGATACGAACGAAAAATTATTGTATGTTTTTAACAAATACACATTCATACATACATACACATAACATTATAGGTCAAATTACATTTCTGTAGAATTTATGGAAATTAGCGCTCATTTACATCAGTTGAGAGAGTCTAATTTATTGTTTATTTAAATTTGAGCTGCTGGGCTGTACAGAGTGAACTCGGGGGCTATGGGTTGTACAATCCATTTACCCTGAAAGGTAAAAATCTTTTCTTGATGGGTTACACTATGACCCTATCTTAAAAGTTATGCCATAGTGTAAACATACAAGATAAGCTTGCTGTCATTCAGGATAAACCAAGGGCGCCCTTTGTCTAAAGAGGTAAGCCTACCTTATATGTTAGACTCTAAAGTGTAAGGTAGCAGGCTTACCTTCTTTATCACACTATGGTATAGCTTATAAGATAATCATAGTGTAATCCGTCAAGGTAAAACTGTAACCTTTCAGTAAACGGATATTATAAGCCTATTTAAGGTGGAACGGAAGGGGACGCAAGAAAATACCACGGTTTTTGAAGTTTTTGTGGCAACACTTTTTATTGACCTAAATAAGTAAAATAATGCTTAAGTATAATTATGGAGTTTAATTTCTTCACATTTTGATATCAACAGTTCCTGAATATCCATAATGAACATAGCAGGATTAAATGAGAATTTTTTAAAATTAACTGAAAAAGTTGTCATTAAATTTCAGAACACCCTTGACAGATGTTCAAAAAATTTTGAAGTCACCATGTGAAGAAAATTAAAATATTTGTTTTTACTGGAGTAATATTGTATTTATTTTGACTGAAAAAAAGTTTTAATATAAAAAGAGAGAAAACATTGGCTGTTTCTCATGTACTCTTCCCTCCCACCTTACGCTGTCAATTTTCTTTTTTTAAAAAAATGTTTACTGGACTTTTTTTTCTTTTCTATATCCACCCTCTACCACGTATTTACCAAAGATATAAATACTGTCTCTGGTAATGTATAGCTATATATTGTATAGGTAAAGCACAAGTCCACTGTTTACCCTCTCAGCCCACTATTCCAAAAAGAAGCAAGATAGAAGGATCACGGCTTGATCAGCAGCCAGAAGAAAGCAATGGCTGCAACAGATAACATGGCCGGGAGTGGCGTGGTCGCGGCGTTGCAGCCGTCTGTGTCGCACACATCGCACTCGTACTTGAGCTTCAGGTCCTGTATATCGGAACCTTTGATGAGTCCCGCGGTCAGGTTCTCCAACACCTCGCACATGTTGGGTACGTTGGGAATGCAGGTCCTCACGACTTCCTGCCGGCGGTTAGCTTTCGGCAGCTCACCTTTAACAAACCACGTGATCACATTTTACCTCCACAAAGTAGCCTACTTATAATACTTTCAATTAGCCTACATTTATAATTTGAGAAAATATCATCGGTATTTACAGTTTTAATTTATATTTAGCTGTAACCTCACCTGTTTTTGTTTGTTGCACCATTGGCAACACTGTCAAAAGTGAAGACATTCTCGAGAGAAGACGGCCTCAAAATATCGAGAGCAATAATTCTATTCTGTTTTGCAATATTATTGGCAGTGTAGCTATTAGCTTTGACCCACATCGGTGGCCGCATGGTCTAAGGCGCTACTCTAGCAATAGACTAGAACACCGATGACGATATCGTGGTTCAATCCCAGTGGGGTGTACTGAGGGTGGTTTTTTCCTAAATGTCTCCCCACTCATATGTGGGTACACTTCTTCTGAATTCAACCTTCCTCATCCTTAACCCATAAGTGTAAATTAGAACAAAAGCTTATAAACAGAATGGGTAGTAAGACGCGGTGCGAAAGAATAATAATAGTAATTAGTTGTGACTTAACATATACGTATGGTATTTTATCTTTAATAATGTTTTTATTTAGTTAATTTTATATTATGTAATGATATTTTTCAATCAAAAGTTTCGCAATCAATTGACATAATATTATAAATATCCTCCAACAACAGTATTAGATACAGTATAAGTTGTTCACATATGCGCATCCTTCGTTTACCCTGTAAAACAACGAGTTCACGTTTCATGATTCCAATGTTGAGTAGCTTTTAAGATCCGTCAAGGTAATCTTACTGCTGTTCAGAGTAATGGCGTGTACAAGAACACACACGAATATTCATCTCAATTAAGATACAGTTGGTTAGTAGGCTCTAAAGTATTACGAGCTAGTCAGAGCTGTAACCAAGAGTTATTAATTTGAAGCCTCAATCCCCCACACCTGAAAGTATTATTAGTGATGCATTTTTATATTATTTATAAATGGCTTTGTTACTAACTAATTTAGTCATAAAATTCAAAATACCTACAAACTCTAATATGCTAAAATACAAACTTTAAATTACTTCAAATGGGATCGAATTTTAAAACCAAGTAATTTTCACCTTTAAATTGAGGAACTTCCAAAGGACCCACCTCAGTAAAAAAACAAACCTTTTGCCCCTTCTAATAATTTTCTAGGTACGGCCTTGGAGTTGGTAGTTGTTGAAAGGCATTACATTGAGCTGGTAATTGGGGAAAGCATTATATTATTATTAGCACCGCGTCTTACTACCCGTTCGGGTTATACGCACTTACGCTAATGTGTAATGGTAGGGTGATTGTGAGATGAAATGGAGGACCTACAGTTTAACGTGAGATCCGAACCACGGTGGAGGCCTAGCATTCCACACATTCACAAGTTGTGATTAATACACGTCTTGTTAGAGTTGAAGGAAGGGTTTGGCAATCAGATAAATCTGTGCCGGGATTGAGGATTGAATGATCTAACAGTCTAATAATTGTTGGAAAACATTATAAAGTGCTAGTAAGTGGAACCATTACAATAAACTAGTCCAGAATGGAAAGCATCTCAATGAGTTAGTGGTAGAAAGCATTAAAATAAATCAATAGTGAAGGACATATTTACAAGATTTTTTAATGGTGTTTGTTATGTTCAAATCTGTTATGTACAAAATGTTAATTAACGCCCAATAAAGGTTTTTTTAGCACCATGTCTTACCACCCGTCCGGGCTATATTCTAATAAAAGTGTTGACTTTCCCAAATACCTGTAGATGTTAGCCTAACACACTTCATGTTGATGTTGGTCTCAAGTGGCTCCATGCTCTTGCTAAAAACGCTGTTATAGTGAGCGCTGAAGCTCTCATAGGTGCAGTCCTTTAAATCTGTTTCATCGCAACTCTTGTGGGGATCACAATTGTAGCATTTAAGACTGCTACCTGGAACACACAGAACGCTACTGTAGGACATTTCATGTTACTAACAATAACACATATGATGCTACTGTAGGGCATTTCATGTTACTAACAATAACACATATGATGCTACTGTAGGACATTTCATGTTACTAACAATAACACATATGATGCTACTGTATAACATTCAGGCTATTAACAATAACACATATAATGCTACTGTAGGACATTTCATGTTACTAACAATAACACACATAGCGCTAATGTATAACATTCAGGACATTAACACTAACACATAAATAATTTGTTTTGGACGCTTCTTTGCTCATTATTTTAAATTTTTAAAAAGATGTAATCTTCACAGAATATAACTTATAAGCCCTTAAATATATTTTATTACAACTATGACGATGAACTGAATAAGTTAATAAAATTGCAATAGTACAAGACTGGATCCTTAGAGAATATAAACAATAGCAAGAGTCAAGACGGTACCCAGTTGTTTTTGGTGGTGGGAGGATGGTAATGGTTTGAGAGGGAGGGATTGGGGG
>CABFWB010008151.1:0-15649 GCA_902151455.1 Timema bartmani
CTGCCTCGTCACGACACAACTACCAGCTCCCATAGCACTATAGATGGAGTCATATGGTAGCCCTGCCTCGCCACGACACAACAACCAGCCCCGATACAACTGGTGGCTTAGTTTCAAATATGATGTTCTTTTATTTAAATGTAAATTCATGTGATCTTTACAGGTGATCCCTCTGGGATTTTAATTATCTTAAAATTCCACTAAAACAATTTCATCTCTCATTAGCATAATCTATTTAAGTTTTATTTTCAGTATATCATCAAAAAGATGGTTAAAAAATGGCTTAGATGTTTTCTAATAATTTTAGACCACCCTACAGCTATCTCGTCTTGCCCTAGTCCCCTAACACACGATTTGATAGCTCTATGTAGCCTTATATTATGTAAATAGGGCCTAGGTATGTCTCCAACAGACACAATTTAGTATTTCGACTGAAGTCTGTTCACTTTTGTTTTGATATATTTTTAGATTTTACAAAACAAGAGGTAGCGTGGTTTATTTATTTATTTATCATCCCGTCTTACTACCCGTTCGGGTTATACGCTTAAGTACTAACTACAGTAATGGGTTAGATATTGTGAAGGTTGAATTTAGAGGAAGTGAATCCACATTTGCGTGGAGGGAGAGTGGATAACGATTTAGGAAAAACCACCCTAGTTCACCCTACCGAGATTCGAGCCTTGATCTCCCCGTCCTCGGCAGTCTAGCACACGAAACTAGCGCGTTAGCTAACTACTCAACCGAGGCATATGGTAGGGTAGTTTGCATCTATGCCTTTGCCGAGATATAGAGATTTTTTCCACACTTCTTCTAAATCCAACCTTCCCAATTACCAACCTCCGAACGGGTAGTAAGACGTGGTGCTAAATAATAATAATAATAATAATAATAATAATAATAATAATAATAATAATATAGGTTCTAGATATCCCCACTCCCCAACCCTCCTATTTAGTTATTACTATTATTATTATTATTATTATTATTATTATTATTATTAGCACCTCGTCTTACTACCCGTTCGGGCTATAAGCACCTACGCTAATGTGTAATGGTAGAGTGACTGTGAGATGAAATGGAGGACCTACAGTTTAACGTGGGATCCGAACCACGGTGGAGGCCTGGCATTCCTCACATTCACAAGTTGTGATTAATACACATCTTGTCAGAGGTGAAGGAAAGGTTTGGCAATCAGATAAATCTGTGCCGGGACCGAGGATTGAACCCCGGACCAACAGCACGGAAGTCTGACACCTTACCCCTAGACCGCCAGGTCACCCCTATTTAGTTACTTAGTAATCCAAAAGCCGCTCCTGCGGAAAATTCACCAGAAATTCATTTTTTTAATAATTTAGCACTGCGTCTAACTACTTTTCCAGGTTATACGCATATTTATCCCTACTAGTTTAGCTTGTATTTTAGGAATGGGGAAGGCTGAATTTTAGAGGGAGTGTACCAGCATCTGCGTGCTATCAGAAGTTTAGTCCAACGCGAGAGTTACGTCTTAAACTATGCGGTCAGAGAAGCAGTTATCCGGAAAATTGACCGCTAAAGATTAATGCTATTACTTTCTAAAAGTTTCTTCCCGCTAAAATCATGCTATAGTTAGTTTAACCGAACATGTTGGAGAGTTAAAAGTGACAAACTTAAAAGACTAACACACTAAAACGAATAGATGGACAGATACTCGTATAATCATCACATCAGTCTTATTTATATAGACTTAGAGTAAAAGTGCCTCGTATCAAAAACTTCCAAATGTTCATACATGAGGGGGAAAAGATCTAAAAATAAACTAGAAATCAAAGTTAAAAATAAATAAAACAAACGATTATCATCACGCACAAGTTTAAAAAAGGTTACAAAAAAAAACCCATGTTTTTTGTCCGGGGACATTAAAAATACCATAACTTTTTTTGTTTATATAATTATAAAACGCCCTTACATTCTAAGAAAATGAGCCCAGTTTAGTTCATTAATTAAGTTTTTAGTTACTCGGCAAATAATAATCTCAAATAACCATCTCATAAAGATTGTTTTACCAATAAGAGCTAAATACGTTTTAAAACAAACACGAGTTTATTTAAGCAAGGGAACGCGAGTTGAGTTTTTTAAAAATAAATCAAATATTGCGTCAGTAGATACGTTAATTTAATTTTCTACAAAAATGTTTGAATATTTGTCATGAGCATAGCAGTACTTGAACATAAACTTTTTAAATGAAGAGAGAATTAATATGTCTAAAGAAATAATGCTTTTTTATTTTGGTCAAAAAATTGTTTGTTATTGTTGTAAAAAAAACCCAGTAAAAACTCTGACCTTAACTGACGTTCCCTTACACTGAGCCTTAAACGCTCCAAATAAAATTCTTCTGAATTGCTTGTTAAGGAAAAGAAAGTAAAAGAAAAGACTGAATCAAGACCTGTGATATGTTGACGTTGCATTTAAATGCAAACTATAAATCAAAAGCTTTCATGTTAAAAAAAAAAGAGAGTTCAATGAACGGACAATATCCCCACACCGTTAAGAAATAAAACTGAATGTCAAGAGTTTGTCTGGCCGCCGAGCTGAGGTGTGATTGAAACCGTTGATTGTTTTGGGTGGAAGAATAAGATATGAAGGGTACAGGGTAAAATGGAGGAAAGTCACATCACACATATTTTCCAGGACAACTTTTATATCTTAACTCTAAAAGTACTACATTTTTTAATTAATTTAAATATTACAATACCTCTTTTAGCCATGATCTAAGGAGCACTAGAAAGGTCTCATGATTGTCTAATAGATGGCAGTGCTGACTCAATTTGAGGTAAAGTGGTTTTTCCTTTATTTCCTATATATCCTTAATATGTTACAAACAAATATATATGATGGTTTCATGCGTTTTCTGGCGAAGAAAGAAATGTGTGATAAAGTCACATATGATATAATATGTGTAGTTTAGTCTTTCCCAAACTTTTGCCGGTTGCTCGCCCCTGTAAGCCCAATGGCTTAAGGTGGAATGGGAGGGGGTGCGAGAAAAGGCCAGTGTTTTTGCAGTTTTTATGGAAAAACATTTTTTTGGCCAAAATAAAGTTTTTATGGAAAAACATTTTTTTGGCCAAAATAAAAAAAAATATTGCGCCAGTACAAATATAGAGTTTAATTTTCTTCACATTATGATATCAACACTTCCTGAATATCCATCATGAGCATACCGGCATTATCTAACAAACTTTTTAAATGAAGAGAAAAAGTTGTCATTAAATTCCAGAACACCCTTGACATATATTTAAAAAAAATTGAGTTCACAATGTGAATAAAATTAAATTCTATGTTTGTACTGGTGCAATATATTTTTTATTTGACCAAAAAATATTTTGCCATAAGAACTACAAAAACTAGTGGATTTTTCTCTCGTCCCTTTCTATTCCACTTTAATGAACGTACCCCTTATATTTTTTCAATAAAAAAGAGGGAAACAAATACCGGGTATCTTGTAAAATATAAACGCTTCTTTCAGATTTTAACTGGCTGCGGTCCTGTTTATTAAACATTTGGAATTTAGTCTGTCTGTCCTTATGCTTGTCCCGAAACTACTGTTAAATCGTGGACAAATTTTAATGAAATTCGGTAGGGATAGCCTTTGGACCTATAATCAACCACGTATGTCGGCCTACACAGTTTTTCAATCTGGTTATCCGTCTCAATATGGCGGCCATTCAGTAGGTTTTTGTTTAATAGCTCATCATCTTACTTAATATGAATTTAAAATTCTAAGCTTTCGATTGAGTATTTAGGGCGTATTTTTTGTTGACATATATTTCTAGACTGACGCTGTATATCACGTTCAATGGGTTTTCTCTATAAATATAAAGTAATATTGAGTAGTAAATATATTATTAATTTGTTTTCCGTCTAAATTGATCACCAAAAAAATCAAACAAAAATCTAAAGAGAAATCTTAAAGTTGTAGTAACGATAATAACATGGAGTGAGTGAGGTTTACTGTTCACAGAACTACTAGTAAGACTGTAACAACAATTATAACACGGGAGGGAGGTCACAAAACTACTAATAAAATTTGAGTATTTAGCTAAATAAAGCCGTGGTAGAAGAAAAAATAAAAGCTCATGAAAGTGCATTGTATTCAGTCAAACTCTGCGTTAATTTGTTTATCATACATGCTATCATCAAAGATATTTTGTATTTAGTAAAACTCAGTGGTACTTTGCTTACCCTTAGTAGTACGCGTACCACAGTTTGGGAAACACTGCTCTAGTTTTGTTTTTATAATCTTAAGAAATTGAGATCAGGTCGAGACGCATCGTTTGAGTGACCAATGAATAGCAAGAATTATTTTCACACTTCTGTTGAGAGTTCTTTTGACCTTTACAGCTTTATTGATAACCTGCCATATATCATATTTTAGATTGAGGGTAAAAAAAAACTCCATGGCGTCAGCTCACAATCAACTTATACCGACAATGCGGTCGCCGTAATTTGGCGAAGATAGTGTCAACTTCTGAGGATAGAGGGTGTCATGTGCTCAGCATAACGAAACGAACCCTCCGGCCGTTAATTTCAGTTTTCTAGACCGGAGCCGCTACTTTTTTTTTAAAATTCAAGTAGCTCCTCATTTGTCCTCATGAGGCTTAGTTGATCCCGTACCAGACCCACTGCTTTACAGAAAAATCTGGAAATTCCGGGAATCGAGCCCGGGACTTCTGGATCTGTAGCCAGGAACTTTGACCACTATCACAGAGGTGATCAGATTGGGAGTAAAGGTTATTCTATTCTAACTCTGAAGAGCCCAAATCCTTGGACACATGAGCTAAGGCGTAAAGCTTATCTGAATCGATAGGTCATTTAAATGAGAGGTTGGAGTTAGAATCTGGGCCGGGTTAACTTTATTTTATTTCCTTAAGGTTTTTTTTCACTCTGCGTACATTCCAATTTTCATAGGAAAGGCCTTATCTGACAGCTATAAAAGTAACTAGATCTATTTTCATGGATAAATAAGTCAAGTCATGTGATCTGTAACTGTCACTTTAGATATTATCAATACCTATAAAATAACGGTAACAATATAATAAAATGTAATCAAAATTGATCATAAAAATAAACGTTTGTATTATCTTACAGTTTTTCCCACTAAAATCCTGCAATATGTAGAATACATGCTGATGCATGTTTATTTTTTCTAAATTGAATCCTACTCATATCAACTTCATTAGTGTAAATATGTGAATGGGGAGTAAAACGTGGAACATAAATAATTTATATGTAGAAATGCATAGCAATATTAAAAAATTTAAATTAAAAAAAAAATCAAAATTTCAGATACTTTAAAATACCTTTTGAAAAAACGTATTTTTAATAAAGCCATAAGTCTTTAGTTTTTTATTTATTTAGCACCGCGTCTTACTACCCGTTAGGGTTATAATCTTAAGTACTAATTACGCTAATGAATTAGGAATAGGTAAGGTTGAATTTAGAGGAAGTGAACCCGCATTTGCGTGAAAGTAGAATGGAGAAACATTTAGGAAAAACATACCCCAGTTCACCCGACCGTGATTCGAACCTCGATCTACCCGTCCTCGGTAGTCTGGCTCACACGAGACTAACGCGTTAGCCAATTACACCAAAGAGGCGGGTAATTAGTTATTTGTCTATCTATTTTGTACACTCTGTTTTCCCTGAAAGGTAGCAAGCAGTCTTACCTTGACCGATTGTACCATGGTGTAAATATTCAAGGTAAGACTGTTTTCTAACTTTCAGAGAAAACAAAAGGTACACGCAGGGAGAAAAGCTAACGTTGGTAAAAGTTACCTCTCTTTTCATGATGTTAAGAACAAGTTTTTTTGGTTCTCGTACTAAGTATTTTAAGAATGTTTTGATATATTTTGATGATTACTTTATGATAATCTTAGCCCTCAAGCTTGAAAGAAACAACCATTTGTATCAGATTCAAATTTGGTTATCTTTGCTAAACCGGGGTTATTGACTTTGGGGACGAAAGTAACAACATAAAAAAAGTAAATAGCGGACAAATTCATCAACAACAAACTTCAAGACAAGAATTACAAACTCATCGATGGCAAACTTGTAGACATATGACAAACACAAACTCCCAGAAAAGGATAACAAATTCATCCACAGCCAACTTCCAAGCAAGAATGACAAACTGATATGTAACCAACTTACAAATTGATTTACAACAGGCAAGAATAAATAACTGATTTAAAACAAACTTCCAGACAATAATGACAAACTCATCACCAAAAAACTTTCAGACATTAATTCACAACAAATTTCCAGGCAAGAATGACAAACTCAACGACATTAAACTTCCAGATAAGGATTACAAATTTATCGACAGCAAATTCCCAGGAAAGGATGACAAACTCATCGACAGAAAACTTCTAGGCAAGGATGACAAATTCATCGACAACAAACTTACAGGCAAGGATGATAAACTCATCAACAACCAACTTCCAGGCAAGGATGACAAACTCATCAGATAAATAACTCGTGGTATTACTACCCGTTTGGGATGTACGCATATGTACTAATTATGCTAGTATACTAGGGATGAGAAAGGAGGCATTTATAGAAAGTGTAACCGTATTTGTGTGGAGGGAGAGTGGAAAACCATTTAGGAAACCATCCCCAGAACACGAGACTCGGATTCGAACCCCGATCGCCTGTCTAAGGCAATCCAATCCATTGAGAAAGGGACGCCTTGCCCTATGCCTTTCACACAAAACTTAATTGCTGCTAGAGTTAGTAATCTTCAATACAACGGGACGTGGAGAAGTGTATAAAATGACAAAGAAAGACTTTAAACAGAAATTCGCGGTCAGTTCTTTATACAAACTCTTATCATTCGATTTACTACACGAATAACTTTAATGCGTGCGTTGGAGGCAATCCCCAACGAATAACATTAGCACTTTTTATTGCTCAAGATATCGCAGAACAAAATCTTTAGCCAGCGCCTGTTTTTCTTCAAGCAGTCACGGTACGCCCAATTAAATGTAAAGAAAAAGTAGCAACTAAAACAAATATTGGAATTTTACTGAACCTTTTCCACGTTAAAAACAAGTCACGAGGTTGTACAGATCTTATTTTTTATATTAAAAAAATGTAAATTTTATCCAATGTTTGGGAACAAGTTTCCCATCCGATGAGATTTGTTAAAAGAAAAAAGGTAACATAAATTTAACAAAAGGTTGTTTAGTTTTCGGGATCATAATATTAACGTTATTATGATAAAATTCTTCTATTTTTTAAAGAGAGAAATGACACCTGTAGTGCAATCGCGAAAGTAAGGCAGGCTTAAAAAATGTATTTACATTTGTTTTTCCCTCAATATTTATATAAAAAAATGTTTTATCGGAATTGATAATACTTGAGCAAAGTGACAGCTGAATATTGATCTTATTATTTGCTATATGAACATGTGAAATTAGCTTGATAAATCAGGTTTCTATAGGTGACCTGGTGCTCTAGGGGTAAGGTATCAAACCTTTGTGCTGAGGGTCCGGGGTTCAATCCTCGGTCCTGGCACGGATTTATCTGATTGCCAAACCCTTCCTTCACCTCTGACAAGACGTGTATTAATCACAACATGTGAATATGGGAAATGCCAGGCCTCCACTGTGGTTAGGATTCCGCATTAAACTGTAGCTTCACATTAATTAGCGTAAGTGCGTACAACCCGAACGGGTAGTAAGACGTGGTGCTAATAATAATAGTTTTCACTATGGCACTATAATTATGGGGAGCATTTTTTTTTTTTTTAGAAAAAGCAGGACAAAAAATATATATCAAACATGCCACGTACATGTTATAAATAAAAAAAGAGGAGACATAGAGGATATACATAGAAGAAAAATAATAGAGGGAGAGAATTTTTTTTTGAAACCCACAACTATTTATTAAAACTTATTTTTCATTGCTAATTCGAATTAATACTGAGCTATTAAGAACTCGTTCCACCTGGAGAGCTTAGTGGTAGAACATTGGCGCGCTAAGCCAAATCTCCTGGGTTCGAGTTCCATATCCAGATGTAATTCATCAACTAAATTTAAATTGACTATTCATTATTTATTTTAAACATAAGATTTATTTTACACAGGTTTTTAACTCTCTCTTCACGTAAATTTGGGTACATTTACTTTACTATTCCACCTTTTCTTATTCCCACCCATTAGGTAAATTAAATATGTATAGTCCGGATGGGTAGTAATATATTTTGTAAAACAGACAATCGCACGTAATGCTTTTACGTATTTTAATTAAAAATATATTTTTCAAAAATCTGTTACCAGCAAACGAGCCTAGAAAACTTTCTCTCATAAAAAAAATTAATATAATTTTGATGATTGAAATACTCATAGTTTTGAACAAAATCGTTGGTGCCATTTTCGAAAGACTTTGTATTTTTAAAATTTCGTTATCAGTAAATTACCCTTAATTTTAAGATGAGAGTGAAAATCCAAGTTTGGGGCTTGAGGTATGACCTTACAATATATAAATATCAAATTTGAACGAAAACTATGAAACCGTTTTCGATGTAGCCCCAAGTAGGCTACATACGGACGTAGGGGGAGACAAAATCGTAAAGATCGTATTTGTTGGAAAAAAAAACTGTTTACAACTACAATACTTTCTCTATACGATAAAGTAAAAAAAAAAAAATCACGTTTGTTCTGGAATGACAGTTGTGACTAATTTTAGCCAACCTCTGTCGTGAGCTAAACGTCTGGAGTGGATGTAACTAATCAAGACAAATCAAACTGTGACGAAATGAAGGGAGGACAAAAGAGAGCGAGGGAGATAAAGATAGTGGCCCTCACAAGAAGAAGTGAGTCATCGAAATCTTTGGGTGTTGAGAGGTCTTCATTTATAAAGCTCCATGACCAGAGTTCGGCAACCTTTTTCTCTTTGAGCTACTTTCATTGTTTTGTTGTTTGTTTTTTTTTGTTTTTTTTTAGAGTTGGGGTCGAATCATATAATTCTCGGATCTGAATCTCGAATCCGACTCTTGAATTTTCTTTCGAATCCACGAATCTTTGAAAAATGTTCAGTTATAATTATTTAAAGGGAAAATATTTAAAATTGTATTTGAAAAAGTTGTTTTAACGCTTGTACCACTGACAAATTATATTTTGTTTGTTGTGTCTACTAGAATATTACGTTATCACGACAAAGATAACTTTTTTTAGTGAATTAATTATAATATTGTGATAAAATTTTGTCCTTATTTTTGAGATTATGTTAGCCTCCCAAATACACAAGTTTATATAATTCCTTTTTACCAATTTCTTTAAAATGTTATATCATCTTAAGGTCTTCATAATTTATTTGAGATATTCTTTTGAGATTTTTACGAACCTCAAATCTCTCAAATACCATAAGATTCGAGGGATTTTATAAATCTAGGACTAGTTTTTGTATTTAATTTTTTTTATCACATCTTACTACCCGTTCGGTTTATACTCTCCAGTACTAATTACGCTAATGGGTTTGGAATTGGGAAGGTTGAATATAGAGGAAGTGAACCCACATTTGCGTGGAGGGAGGATAGAAATAGATTTAGGAAAAACCACACCCAGTTCACCCGAGTGAGTTTCGAACTTCGATCTCCCCATCCTCGGCAGTCTAGCTCAACACGAAACCAGCGCGTTAGCTAACTACGCCACCGAGGCGGGGTTGTTTTTTTTCGTATGGAAGATATGATCGGAGAGATATATGACATCCAGGTTCAGTCGCCTAAAGCCCCGTCCACACTTGAACAGAACAACTGACACGAACATGTTCGCGACAAGTGTGGGCGGTTTCCCGAACAGAACATTGTAACAGAATGTGTTCGTCGTTCTGTTCGGCAGCGATCCATCAGTTGTCGGTTTTTACCCGTCGTATCAAAGGATGTTCGTGTTCGGTCTTGTTCTAGTCTGGACGCCTCCGCGAACATTTCCCCGAACATACATGGCCGGACAGCAGCGGAGTCACATGTGTGTTTTGATTTTTCTAAGTAAGCCTACATATATTTTTGGCGAGTGTATTTCTTAGTGTATGTGTTAAATTAATACTAATGATCATTATTATTATCTTATTATTGTAGCATAGTGTGGAAGTGCAGATTAATCTCATAGAGCACTATAAGTATCATCAGGCAATCCTGAATCCTAAAGATTTAGATCACTATAATAAAATAAAAAACAGTATGCGGGGAGGAGATTCGGGTAATGATGGACAGGGATGAGAACAAGTGGTGTAAAAAAATGGAAAGTATGCTATCCGCCTTTAGAAAGGAAAAAAAAGAAAAAAAAATATACCATCAGTACAGGGAAAAGAAATTTATACAAACTAATATATATATATAACTTTTTTGTAGGTTAAATATTTGCTTGACCTCAGTGCGCAAAATACGCCCTAAGTAGGGTACTTAAGGACAACTAAGGGAGGATTTTTTTTGGCACAGCTTCTGACTACCCATTCAGGTTGTATGCCTATGTACTAATTACACAAATGGGCTAGGGATAAGATAGGTTTAATTTAGAAAAGTGCACCCATATTTGCGTGGAGAGCGTAAGGAAACCAGTTAGGAAAAACCCCTTCACTGCACTCGAGTGGGATCGAACTATGATCTACCCGTTCCTCGGCAGTCTAGTGTAACTCTTGAGTGACGGCTTAGACCTTGCGGCCACCTAGGCGGGTAGAGGGAGGGCTAAGGGCATCCTTTTTTTACCTGCTTTTCTGTTAATGATGCTGCACCTTTTTTTACTTGTTGCTAATTTCCCATTTGGCAAACCTCGTTTTACTAATACGACTTAATGGACTGATTGTTCCCACATTTTTATTTCCAGAAACTTTTTTTTTTGTTTGTTTACCAAACAGATGTTGTTTGTGAAATTAAGATAAAATAAAGTTAAAACTTAAAGTAATTGGTTAAATTTATTTATAACGATCGAGCTACTTAAATACAATTTTTTTTAATATCACAAAAAAAAAAAAAAACATGAGCGTTTTTGTTCTCCAGTTGTTTAATTTAATATCGGTTTTATTCATTAGTAAAACTAATTTTAAAAAAACAACCAACTATGGGAACACGTTGCGAACATGTTCTGTTTAAGTCTGGACAGTCGGCGACAGTGAACCGAGCAACGAACATGTTCGTGGAAATGTTCGTGTTCGTTGTTCTGTTCTAGTCTGACGCGTCTTTATGTGTAGACCATAAGCCGCTCTGTTGGCACAGAACGTTGTCTACACGTCGTACCCGTAATGAGATGATGTGATGACAGAAGTGACTATGAAGTCGTGGAGCTGGTTTGAGTCTAAACCTAACTTAAGCCTAACTAACCAACCTCTGGTGACCGCGTTGGGATAATTTCCCTCAAGGGAAAACACCACGGGGCCGGTGACCAGTTTTAACAAGTAAAAATATCGAGTGAAAAAAGATATTGATATCGAAAGGAAAATATAGATATATTAGTCAAATATCGAGGCTTTTTCTGCATCTCGTCTAAGGTTGTTTTTTTATGATAAGACACATCTCTTTTATCTAAAGTGGTATTTTGGTAGGAAAAAAGTTTAGAAAAAAAACTAACTTTATTGCTGTAAACATTTATGATGTTTAATTAGTTTACACTCGGTTTCAATGGTCGAATGATCTAGATTCTAAGGGTTCGGCCAGACTGACAAGCGTGCGAGCGAGCTAACGAGCGACTGCGTGACCAAACTGGCAAGCGAGTGAGTGAGCGCGTAGATTAGCAGGTAGCTCTCGATAGTTGTTGACGAGGAGGCAAAGGTTCGAATCTTGGCTCGATGAACTGAGTGTTTTTGACAAGTGATTTATTGTTGTGGTTTTCCCATCCTCTATCCGGGCTAATGGTGATTCTTATTTGTAAAGGCCTACTTTGATTATAATATTAAAGTATTTAAACATATCAGATATATATATATAAGTATGATTTATGATCTTACCAATTAAATTAGGCCGTGAGTAGCAAGTGTGCTAAACCTATTGATAATAATAAAAATACCCGCCTCGGTGGCGTAGTTGGTTAACGCGCTAGTCGTGTTGAGCTCGACCGCGAGGACGGGGAGATCGAGGTTCGAATCTCGGTCGGGTGAACTAGGGGTGGTTTTTCCTAAATGGTTTTCCACTCCCCCTCCACGCAAATGCGGGTTCACTTCCTCTAAATCCAACCCTCCCAATTCCTAATTCATTAGAGTAATTAGTACTTAAGCGTATAACCCGAATGGGTAGTAAGACGCGGTGCTAAATATTATTATTATTATTATTAACAAAATGAGAAGTTTTCCTAGAACTCAATGAACCAACATACAATAATATTGCCTAGCGCCTGTAAACTAGATTGTACCGGCTCGAGCGCGCGCGCTTGAAATATAGAACCAGTTTTATCTTTCAAGCGCGCGCGCTCGGCCGCTCCAGTCTGGCCACCTCTCATTACAACCAATGTGTTCTATTTTATTTTTTTAATCGCTCGCCCAGTCTGGCCGTACCCTCTTTCTCATCCCTAGCTCATCAGCGTAACAGTTTAGAAAATTCAAACATATTTAATTGCTGCCAACATTGATAATATCTATCAAAAAGTGACAGCTGCAGATAACATGACGTGATGTATGAAAATATTAAAATGGTTTTAATAACTACCAGATACTGTTCTTCCTACCGAAATCCGCCTATAGTACATATACGTATATACCGAACAGGCAGTAATATGCGATGTTAAAAAATAATTACGTTTTCAATATATTCTCATGTTTGACTTGATCGTATTTTAGGATATTTTCGGTTCTAAAGAGTGTAAAGGTGCCTTAACTTTGTATGACTGGGAGATTGTTCAGTCTTCTCGCGCAGAGTCCACTTGATGTCAATTGGATGGTGGGTACGAGCCACTTGGACTTATATTGTTGACATTCTATCAACAGGGCTAGTAAAATGAAGTGTACGCGAAATTTCAATTAGTTGACTTCAGTGAGAGAACGATTCATGGGGCGAACTGTAATTATTTATATATATATAAAACATCAAAATCATGGTCATTAAGGAAATATATATATATATATATATATTTCCTTAATGACCATGTTTGAATAATTTCAACGATGTCATGTTTTATGACCTAGGTTAGAATCCCGGCTGATTCTACTCAGGGTGGTTTTTACCAAAATGGTTTTCCAGTCTCCCTCAACGCCGATGGAGGTACACTTCCTCTAAAAATTCAACCTTACTCAACCTTACTCATCACTAAATCGTTAGCGTAATTAGTATATATGCGTAGATAACCTCCCTTGCTACCTCGCCCACCATTGGTAGATAAAACCCCCTGATGTCGATATATCTGACGACGACCGTTGTTTTTTTCCAGCGGTGCATACCCGGTTTCGAGAACGCGGCGTTCAACGTTCAGGTGGAGGCGACCAACACGTGCGGCGAGAATGGACCGACCGAGTTCTGCGTGCAGACAGGCACCTCGGGTAACACCCAGAAGTCCTGCGAGGTGTGTTACCCGGGCAGTCACCCGGCCTTTTACCTGACGGACTTCAACAACAACGACAACCAGACGTGGTGGCAGTCCGAGACCATGTTCGAGGGGGTGCAGTACCCCAGTCAGGTCAACCTCACCATGCACCTGCGTGAGTACATTGATATTATCTGGAGGGGTGTGAGAGTTCAATTTGAATTATAATAGCTGCTCGAACTCGATTAGGAAGATTATTACAAAACTCGAAAAATTTGAGTACTTGAAATATTCGATCTTTTCCTCAAAAAATTCTTAGTTTAATTAATTTCATGCCATTTTAAAATATTATTTCTTAACAATTTGATCTATTCAATATTTGATTTTGTCTGTTTAAAAATATACAACTAAAAATATAATTTTTTTTACTAATCATTCTAAGAGAAAAAATGTTGTACTAATTTATGGTATTTGATTGGATCTATTACATAAATACAGCTTGAAATATTTATATTTTCTAGTGAAAATATTGCACTATATTACTTGAAATTGAAAAAAAAAAATTACTATTTTCATTCAAACTCGATTCGAACTCGACTCAGAAGTGAAAAATACCTACTTCCACACCCCTAATTATATATGTTCTGCTTGAGGGTGTGTGTTATCAAAGTTATGCTATCAGATATGAACAAAAATCGGCCAACTCTTCTATGACTCTGAGCATTGTTCGTTTTTACAAATTAAAAAGAGAATTATTGATATTTTTAGAGCACAGTAGAAAGTTGATTATCCGAGTTTATTCGTAACGAGGATATATCAGGCTCGGTAATTTGAATTAAGGAAAAAATATGTTCTTATCTACGGAAAAAAAACCACCTATAATGTAGTCTATGATAACGATAGTAATAACAAAATAATAATGATAATAAAATATAATTATTTATCTTTTAAAATAGATGAAACCTGACAAATGAATCAATTTAATTAAAATGGAGGTTACAGGAGAAAAATGAGGAAAGTCAATGATTTTGACTCAAATTGGGTTGGTGCTGCCATCTGTTAAGCCCGCCGCACATTGGACGTAAGGCAGGCGCAGCAGAGGGGCAGGTGAGGAAGAGGTAAATCTGTAATACACGTGTTCTTATGGGTTACCGCACATTGGACAGAGTGCAGGTGCAGTGTAGGGATAACTCTTTCACGACCTATCTCTGGTTGTAATAGACGTACAGTTTTCCTGTGTCCTCAGCGCCTCTGTCACGCAGTTGTGTATTGTGATGGATGAGCTATGGGAAAAGATTGCTATTGAACTGAATTACTCTAGCCGTAAGTGTAATATTCCAGATTTTTGTATTATTATTATTATTATTATTATTATTATTATTATTATTATTATTAGCACCGCGTCTTACTACCCGTTCGGGTTATACGCACTTACGCTAATGTGTAATGGTAGGGTGATAGTGAGATGAAATGGAGGACCTACAGTTTAACGTGGGATCCGAACCACGGTGGAGGCCTGGCATTCCTCACATTCACAAGTTGTGATTAATACACATCTTGTCAGAGGTGAAGGAAGGGTTTGGCAATTAGATAAATCTGTGCCGGGACCGAGGTTTGAACCCTGGACCCTCAGCACAGAAGTCTGACACCTTACCCCTAGACCACCAGGTCACCTAGGTTTTTGTAGTTATTGAAATTAATCTACAGTAGTTTTTATAACCCATTGGAATAATTAGATGTTACTAGACACTGCGCATAGAGTAAATTGCAATTCTCGTCTTTTTCCTTTTTTTACTAAGAGAGTAGAGTAAAATTAAATTATTTAATTCAGAGTCTGACTCGGAATCCAAATCTTTCAGAAGTTCCTCTAATTCACAGGCCATATCACGTCTTGTACCACTGGGTGAAAGCTCCCTAACTCACTTCAAATCTGCGGTGAACTGCAAAAACCTATTCCTCTGCTATGCCTGCCCTCTGCCAGGACTGTATTCAATGTGCGGTGCCTTGCAGAAACCTCTTCCAGTGCTATGCCTGCCCTCTGCCATGACTGTATTCAATGTGCGGTGCCTTGCAGAAACCTCTTCCTGTGCTATGCCTGCCCTCTGCCAGGACTGTGTTCAATGTGCGGTGCCTTGCAGAAACCTCTTCCTGTGCTATGTCTGCCCTCTGCC
>CABFWB010008152.1:0-19677 GCA_902151455.1 Timema bartmani
ATGTATGTATGTATGTATGTATGTATGTATGTGTTACTACAGTTTCATTGGCCTTGACAAGACGCAGAGCAAGAACCATCTAGGTGACTAATCTGTCGGCCTTGACTTTGGATGGTATGTGACATCATACATACATACATACATGAACAAATAAAGGTCTAACCTCTAAATGAGTTTTATCACCCGAGGTATACGTCATTCACAGCTAATTGAACCTGTTTGTACAAATGTGCTCCCACGCTAGAGTGTTAGTAAATTCATAAACGCCTTAAATCAAATAGGCTTGTAACTGTACTAGGCGCAGCTGTCCGGTAGTAAGAGAATAAATAGGAGAGGAGGAAAATACAAATCCCAATACAATCTGTACTGAGAATTGCTTATTAAACTAGAGCATTTGATTCAAAAAGATATATTCTAGGTTTATATACCAATCTATATACCTTTCGTTTTCCCGGGCATTTAAGTTTTAGTTATAAATTGAAACATGTGTTTTATTAAACTTTTCAGATTGGAAAATTTTAACTTCCAAGCTATGTTGACAAGTTTGCGGGGAGATCGGGGATCGAACCCCGGTCGAGGTCCAGTGAGAATTTTTTTTACTAAATGGTTTCCCACTCTCCTTTCACGCAAATGCTGGTTGACTACTACTAAAATACTTCCTTCCTCATCCTTACCGTATTAGACTAATAATAAAATTTTACGTGTACCCTTAAATGGTATTAAGTAAGATTCGGTTATACAAAAAAAAAAATCTGTATCAGAGCTTTAAAACAAATTCCAACTCAATATTTTTTTTATTTTTTTTGTATTTTGAATCCAATATTTTCTAGAATCTCAAATATATTTTAGTATATGAGGATTAGTAAACCAGCACAATAGTATATCAAAGTATATTGGCATTCTCATGCTGCAGAGATTTTGAAAGCTATATGCAATATTAGTTTCGGTAAGAACGAGGTTGTAGTTCCAAGAATAAACATGCTTGAGTTCTTGATATCAAACACAATTTTAGCTTTCAACCAGATGGCGCCGTTATTACTGGCATATTCTTACAACATTACGTCATAAACATGAAACTGGTGATAAATTTATCTTCTAATAGACCTTTTATGATGGCAACGTAGCGCCAAAAACACAGTTATCATTTTGCTGAGCCCCTGGACTTTAAGTTAATACCGAGCCGAATCTATTTAATCTTTAAAAAAATCGTAATACCTTAAGATGCCTTGAGAGAAAATCAGTGCGGTGCACTGTACCTTTTTTTTTGTGTGTGATTTTTTTATTCGCTGAACTTACACAAGTCTATCAAAATTCCTTTTACCATTTGCCTGAAATTGTTATTTGAAGTATACAACTTAATAAATTGTATTCGAGATTCTTTTGTTGAGATTATTACTAATCTCGACTTTGTCTAATATAATAGGATTTGAGAAATCTAGGGTTCGAGGGCCCCATTACTAGTTGTTTTGCTAGTTTATTTAGTAATATTTAACCATGTATTAAATTTTTACAACACCGATGGTGGTAAAGTGTCTGGCTACAGATCCAGAGGTCCCGTGTTCGATCCCCGGCGCTTGCAGATTTTTCTGTGAAATAATGGGTCTGAAACGGGGTCAAACTCGGCCTCGTGAGGATAAATGAGGAGCTAATTGAGAATGGAAAAGTAGTGGCTCTGGTCTAGAAAACTGAGATTAATGGCCGAAGGGTTCGTCGTGCTGAGCACATAGCATCCTCTAAACGCAAAAGTTGGTACTATCTTCCTCAATAGATGATATGGCTCGACGGCGGGCTGATGCCATGGAATTTTTATTTCATAATCTTTGAAAATGATCCTTTCGTCTTCTTTTTAAATTAAAATATCAAACAACTTTATTTCATGTATATTTTCAATTAATAAAAAGTAACTGAATTATCTAACCATGTCTAAACCAAAAGGAAATAGTGCAGACCTATATGATTTTAGTTTATCTGTCTAAAAAAAATTAAATCAACTATAAAGTGTGTCTGTCAATTCGTTTTATGAATACAAAACCACTATTTTACGCTTTATTAAGAAGATATTAAAATACTGCTACGGCAATATTATCGATTTCAATTCAGACATTTTAAATTTAAAAAGTTAGTACTTTCTTTAAGTCCTTAATTTGTAGACACAGCAAAATATTAAATAAGTTTGCAGGGCTACAATATATACATTTTTTATAATTTACCTCAAGAACCATCTAATATCCTTGATGTTTCACTCACTCTCCATGTCATTTAAAGAATGGGTAATATTTATTTCACCCCATCTATTAAATAATTCAAATAATCAATTATTAATAGAATTATAAAGGCTACACACAATGAACACAAACTTTGGACGACTTCTTACTTGATATTTGAAGGCAGATTGAAAAGAATAACAATTTTCGACTCCCCCCTTAACTACTTCAATAAAACTGGCCGTCCAACAACCACTTAAATGATTTAACTTTTATTAATCATCATCATAATCATCATCATCACGTATAGTTTCCTGCCACTGGCGGGGTCTGTCTCGAACACAAGCCTCTCCATTTACTCCTGTCCTCCCCCCACTTTTCTTCCTCCACGCCGACCCAATCCACTCCTCTCCTCTCCACACTCCTCCACACTTCCTCTATCCATCCATCCCTTGGTCTTCCTCTTAGCCTCCTGCCCGCCACCTCCATTTCAAGAATCCTCCTTGGAATCCTTCCCTCTTCCATCCTCTTCACATGTCCATCCATATCACCTCAAAACGTCCCTGAAAATAAATATCTACAAATTGAGCACGCACTCTTCAAAAAAAGGTTCGCCAGCCCTCCCTATTTTAGATTGTTTTTCTAATCACGTTTTTCCTGTAGTTAAGTGGTAAACCTAATCTGTTTTGTTCTTTAAATTGAAAAAATGACACCTGGAAACGGGAATTAAGCCCGGGATCTTTGGCTAACTACGCCAATACTCTAAACATTGAGCTATCCAGGAATCGCCCCATGTGGAAGGCCATTTTTCACTCATATTTTAAGGCAAAGCCTGTGATGGACGTGCGAAAAAGGTCGGCTATAAATGTGCGATCAATTAAGATCACGAGCTATCAGATAACGCAGCCACCATCGACTCTGTGGTTGGATTTTTGCTGCCAATTGTACAATTATAGTTGTACTAGTTCACATATCATGATTAATAAAATAGCCAAGTTATTATATTTATCAATTACGCTTTTACCCGCATTTAAATATCATATTTTTTAAATTGAAAACTGACACTTGAACACAGGAATCGAACCCGGGACCTTTGGCTTAGTACACCCATGCTCTAACCACTGAGCTAGTTATCCACGAATCGTTCCGTGTCCAGGGTCATTCTAGAGTATGATTTTGGCAGGAATAACAGTAGAAGTTGGTTATCAAAGCTACTAAAACAATTTCAATATATTCATACATCAAGTCATGTTATCTACAGCTGTAACTTTTGTTAGATATTATCAATACATATAAAATAACACAAATAATTTAGTAAAATGTTATCAATGTTGACCGTAAATAAATATGTTTGAATGCTCTAAACTGTTCTTCCAACCAAAATCAGGGTATAGTACTCTGTTTTTGTTTACAATGTTGGCAGATTGCGAAAACCCATCTTCATTCCTTTCATTAAGGATAGGTTTTAACAGAAGGTGTTACCTACTTCGATGGCCGCATGGTCTAAGGCACAACTCTCGCGTTAGACTAGACTGCCGAAGGCGGGGTGATCGGGGTTAGAATCCCGGTCGGGTGTACTGAAGGTGGTTTTCCCTAAATGGTTTTCAACTCTTCCTCCACGCAAATTCTGGTACACTTCCTCTAAATTTAACCTTCCTCATCCTTAGCTCCTTAGCTTAGTTAGAATTAATACATATTGCGTATAAACTGACCAGGTAGTAAGACGCGGTGTTGAGATTTAACTAACTCTAAGCATAACGTAATTAATAAAAATTTGCAGGACGAGAGGAAATAAAATCAAGTGTACGAGGGGAAAAGGGGGAAATTCACACCACACACATTTTCCAAGACAACTTCAATATCTCAAACCCTGTAAGGACCCCAGCAAATACATTATATATGTATATATATATAATTAAAATATGAATAACTTTTTTAACCATAATCTAAATTGCATTAAAAAGGTGTAGTGACTGTCCAACAGATGGCAGGACTAGCTTAATTTGAGTTAAAATTTTACCTACTTTTCACCTGTACCCTTCAGAGATTTGCAAAAATCTCCAAAACATACCTCGAATACAATAATCCTTGACATCAAATAACAGTTTTAAGCAATTGCTAAAATAAATTGTATAGACTTGTGTTAACGACGTTGCCCACTTGGAGATTTCGAAGCTACAGTATTTTGCGAATCTGGTTGTATCTTAGCTTGACGCACCTAAGCAGTCCAAGCACTATCACACTTAGACACCGATGTACAAAATAGAAAGAGAGAGACACCGATGTACAAAATAGAAAGAGAGAAGAAAATAAAAAGTTTACCCTGAGATGGCTCTTGTCTATGTGCTGATAACCCTTTCCCTCTTCCTCTGACGAGCTTAGACAGTCACTTTAATATTTGCGCCTTGAAAACGTTTTCTTGTTTTTTGAATATACATATTTCTTGTTTCCTATTCTAGATAGGCATGTGCTTCCACTTATTTTATTAATCCACTTCCCGACAGGAAGACTCCTACAGGACATTTTCATGACCTAAGTTGTGGATGATTTATTAAATATACGTTTAGAAAAAAACTACTTAAAGGTGAAAATAAAATGTTGGTGACACTGTAGGACTATTTTTAGAACTATTTAAGAATTTATAGTTTTTGGTACAACGTTATATATCTTTAAAACTCGCTTAGTAAAACGTAAATTCATTAACGTAGGATATCCTATCTTGATTTGCCTTGACGTCACAGGTAGGCAACGTTCTTAATATAATTAATTTAGTTTAAAATAAAAGTGTTCTCTTTATTTCTTATGACGTAGTAAAAATATGACAAAACAAAATTGCATTTGTCAGTGGTACCAATCCATAAACAAATATTTGAAATTAGATGTTTTAATATTTTAACTTCAGCAATATCTGTACATTTTTAAGGATTCCAGGATTCAAATTTGGATTAGAGAGTCAAAATAAAATTTAAGATTTGGATTCGAGAAATATAAGATTCAATCCATCTCTAGAAATAAGGCTGAATACCGTACGTTTACAATGTAGGGTGAAGATTCACGTGGTCGAATAGGGGTACATTGGATGGAACTATTTTATACAATCCAATTTTAATTTTAAGAACCCTATCCGATAGAAAAGCTACTGGATGTGCTTTCACGTATTGATACGTCAAGCCATGGGATCTGCAGAAGATACCTCAATACCTATAGTATAACACCAATAATATAGTAAAATGTCATCAGTGCCAAGAGTAAAAACAAAACTTTATATTTTATAAAAGATTATTCCTACCAAAATCCTACTGTATTTATAGTTTGAGGAAAAACCGCTTGAAATCACACCATCCAATTTATTTGAGCTATTGTTTAGTCGATTTAAAACTGTTAATACAACCATTTTTTTAATTTATAGAGTTGCCTGTATATTGTTAAATATTTTCACTAATTGAAGACCAAAATTAAAAGCTTGGGTATATTAAAATTACAGGAAGCAATCTTTTTTGATACTGTGGTAATGATATATAAACTTACAAACAATTTAACGATTAGTAATTTAAAATTTGTAGGAAAAAAAGGGGGGCGTTACCAAACAAGAAGTCGAAATAAGTTTTTCCAGCACTGAGTTAACACAACCACATATGGGTTTTTTTTCAATAAAGATGCAGGGTTTAAAAAGCTTTAATAAATTACCAAAAGAAATTAAGAATAAAAACTAAATTCAAATAGGTTTAAAAGAGAAGTAAATAAATATATTTTGGAAAATAATATAGACTAAATCTTACACAGGGGAATAAAGTTTATTCGTACAATACGACCCACAGGGATTTTTTCTTTCTTTTTTTTAAAGAACAAACCAATCAATATCACATGACAACGCACCTAGGGACTTAATGTTTGTGACTTGTGTAGATTGGAACTATTTTTGCTGTTGTTATCAGTTTACCAAATTAGTATGTGTGTTTGCATACATGTACACATATGGGCCATGCTAATGTATTTTTTTAATATAATATATTATTTCTCTCATAATGATAGGTAGTTAAAGCCTGCTTCTAATTTATTTTGTATGAGCGGATGAAGACATCTAATAAATTTCTGTAAACTTTTTTCACCATCCTAAATGTTTAAAACTAGTTGAGTTCAATCCACGCCAATACTAGGACGTTTATATATGTACTCTCTGCTCAAGAAGAAAGCCACGCTCGGATAAAACAAGACGAAGGCGACTCCGCGCGTCTAGTCATTATTTCCGCCGCCTGTACTATTCCAGCGCTTTCTAATAGTTCCCAAGGTGTCCGTGATCCTTCCCAGCGCTGTCCGATCTCGTCCCTTCTACTCCACTTTCCCCTCCTTTTCCTCTCTTTTTTCCCTACTCTATGTGGGCATGTCAGTTTGTGTGCTTGCTATAAATTGTGATGTTTCGTTAGTACCGGCACTCATTGTATCATGGGCTTACTAAGGGGAGAGCTGCAAATTAAACTAAGACTTAATTATATTCATCAAAATTCCATTTCGGCTTAAAATGTGGGAATCTCTTCAAAATTATTGATTCGGACTTATTAATTTTGATTATTAATTAATGGGATGGGTTTCTTTTGGGTATCAACGTGGTTAATCTTTAGCCGCGTTCTCGTGCTATTTAAATTTACTGGGAAACTTAATTTTTGTTCAAATGTGAACCTTCTATCCATTTTCGCCGCCAGGCGGCTAACTTTGAGTTGCGCTCTTACCGCCTTTTTGCTTAATTGTTTGCATCATTAGCTGGAGAACACATTTTAGGGATATTAGCTTTGATTACATATATAATCTTTTATTATTATATAAGAAGCGCACACTTAATTGTTGACATTATGTATGTAACTTTTGTAACACCCTACTCTCCGTCCTTTTAATTACGACCACAAATAATATAAAAGGGAGGGGGTGAAGCTAAGGAACATACAAATTGGAAATCATATGCAAGATTAAATGACAATAATATGAATAGTTTATTCTGAGTAATAACAGCAAACCAGAAATATTTACATGGTCTCAAAAATCAAACTGAGTTCTGTTGAAAATCATAAAAAACAAACAATTATTTTTACGCACAGTTAACTAGAGAGAATATTGCTTTATTTTTAATATCTCTCACAATCAAATGGGCCAGTCTTGAAGAGACAGAACAACCCATAATGTCGATTAAAGTACACATAATAAAGTACGTAATGTTCATATAAGGCCTTATGGGCCTTATTATACTGTTCCTAAAGTGCCTGATTCACACCAGTGAATACAGACTTTAAAAAAATATTAATAATAAATATTAAATATATTTATTAGACATTTTAAAAAAACACACGAGAGTTTGGCAAACAGACTTTTGTCAAACTCCCGCGGGATTATCTGAACTAGACTCAAAATTTGAAAACGCACACTTACTTGCGATTAGAAAAAGTTCTACTATAAAATTTAATCTCAATATTAAATTTGGCTGTCAAAAGGTTACGTTACAAAAGCTCAATCATATAAATTTAAATCACAAAGATCAAAACAATTACTTGTAGCCACAATTCCAAAAAGAATTATTTTTTAACGTGTCCAACACAAAACTAACTAAATCTTGTGGCTATCTAAAAGTTCATGAAATACAGCTGACTCTAGCGCCCAAGTGGCGACAGAAAATTTATAGAGTCTCACATCAAAAATAAATGTTCAGGTAAAAAATTAATTTATTTAAACAGAAAAATTACGCCGCCCATCTTGGCGAATACTAAAAGTTAAATTTATATTTGAAGTCCAATATATTAGTAGCCATAGTTTTAGTCCATATAATATCAAAGCTTATCCTGACGTAGTCCAGGTCCAGGACAACACTCCTCCATCAAGCGTTGATCGAATAGTTAACCTTACAATATACGCGCATCACTTTAAATAGGGTTTTCGTTGCGAGGGGCGCCGGGTGGGGGAAAATAACATCGGTGGCATCCTTCTCGAAGCAATCAAACGTCACGTAGCCCATCTAGAGCTCCATCCGCCTTCCCGAACCTTCTTCTATCACCTGATGTTTACGTAGTTCACGTTTCTTACATCAGAGGGCAGGTAGGCAGTCTTCCTCTAGTAGAGTTCTGCACGGCTCGTTTCAGTGTTGCTTAGATCAAATTGGTGCGGACATCATCTGTCGGGGCCTGGTAGGTCGCTAGGTCAACTGCCCGTACTCGGCCTTTTATAGCTGACGGTCCTTCTTGACGGTTACTCTACCCAGAAGACATATTTGGTGAGTACATGAACAGTGTGTATTATTATTCTATTGAATTGTTTTTGGAAGTCGTTCAGAATTGTCTATTATATTCTACCAAACTATGAGAATTACAATAGAGAAGAGTACTATTGTAGGGACCAAATATTATTTTCAATAATATTTGGAGCGGGTAGTATGTTTTCTAAGGCGAACCCTATTGTAACACAATGTTACACTTTGGTTACTTTGGCTGCCTTAAGCGGTTAAAAGGGACGCTGACCACTTTCAATTTGTATAGTTTTATATGACTCTATCTCTAGGAGATTCATTGTTAGACAGGGTAGTTATATTCGTCGCTGTTCTATTAACATTAAGATTCCTGTGAGCTTATTATTAGTAGTAAGATATTTTCTTGATGTTCTACTTTATATCACGCGTCTCTAGTACGTCATTGAACGAAGTATTAGTACGAGAGGCCACCAGGGCACTTTATTATGAAATTGCTGTTATCTGATTCTAAATTTAAGGGTAGTTTACTTAAGGGCAAAAAAGAGAAAAAATAAATTTTCTCGAAATTCGCTCTAACGATTTTGATTACATTTTTTATATAGACACTGTTTATCCCTATAAATAAAATGGCAACTCTCATTTTCTTATGAAAATTACTTTTAGAGTATTTTACATAAGGGAAAGTTTCCAATTTTCATCATTTATCCGTAATTATTTGGGATACAAAATAACTTATCATTGTAAAGTTGTAGTACTATTAAAGATAAAAAATCTTTTATTTGAAATATATTTTTATAAATCCAATATTTTCTGAGCTATAAGCAAATATATATACTTTTAATTCTGGTCTTTGAAAATGAATTTGTTTCTAAGGGGACTTGAAATTCTTAGGAGTCACTAATTGGAATACAGTTTGTAAGAATAAAACAGTTCAGCAGCCAGGATCGTATATAGTCTATATTTTATTATGAAGATAATAATTTAAAAATAATTGCTACATTTTAATTTATTGTTACATATTTTATATCACGTAAGGCTACATATGACAATAATATGTGATACTGAACTATACAAGAAATTGTGCTAGAAATGTTCAATTATGATGAGTTCAAATATACATTATGTGTGCACTTGACCTGTACAAGAAATAAATACATTTTTACTAGAATAATAGGCAAAAAATATGATACTTGAAAATTGGCCTTACAGATTCTACAGGTACTTAAGAAAAGTGACTTTTTTATGACTGTGCTTGAACCAGCCTACGACAAGCTTTGTTTCGGGTGAAACAACTGTCAACCACTTTGTTTCTCCTATACATAATAAGAATTTGACACTGGTGCTGTTTTTGTTATTTTTAGATCGTTCACCAGTTAAAGTACAAATTTGTGTCGAGAGATTTTCTGTCTTGTGATCTCCTTGTGCGGCAATTAACTTACAAGCTCCTGATTCCATAGAGCAGGCATGCCCGATTCATGTTTCTGTGCGGCCCGCAGACCTTTTAATAAACCAACAACCAATGTTGCCCAATTTGTCTTTTTATAAATGTTGTTAGAGTACATAATAGATAGATAGATGATGGCATTTGGAAATTGGTCATTATTTGGAGAAATCTAGCAAGTGAGGTTGGTGTACCAAATTTTACTCACTAGGCCTACTTACCAAAGATCGATTCCCAAAAGGGATTAAATTTTCGCCCCAAATATGTGCAATATTTGTCAACACCCAAGAGGTCACATTTACCGACACACCTTTGTCATCTATTTTGAACGTGACTTCTACAAGAGATCTAAAGCCACTCACACTTGAGGCAAATATAAAGTTTCAAATTTTTGGTGAAAAAATATAGTATGTCTTATTTTCAATGTTAAATTTGGCTCTGTTGGTCAAATGAGTGGGACATGTCTGCCATAGAGTAAGTAAGCGACCTCGTAAATTATCCACGCATCGAGGGTTGCTAGGTCAAGAATGATGTAGAAAGCACACATTGACCATCTCCGAGAAGCAGCCCTTACAGAGTACTTGAGCTGAATATGTAAACACCATATTTGGAGTGTTATAGAACTCTGTTTCTGGGAGATTTTCCTCATTTGCACGTATGGTGGAGAGTGCTCAATAGCAGGACGTTCTTATATTTCTTCCCCTGGAACATACTCGATCAGGGCCGGATTTCCCATTAGGCTGACTAGGCCTGGGCCTAGAGTGGCACTATTCAGAAGGCGGCATGGAATGAAGGAAAACATTTGTTCAATTGTGTTTCATATTTTAATATTTCATCCCCCCAAAACACAATACCTCCCTTGCTTCTGCATACCTAGTACCTGCCAATTGCCAGTACCAGCTTACAAACTGCTGTGTGTTTATGTCCACAACATAGTGACACGTCACACCCTCTAAATAGCTCACAATGGGCTGAGTCCACCACTTGCTAGCTAGTTCATGATGACTCAGACTTACACTCACTTCAACTGTTCTCTCTAAGTGGCTCACAATGGGCCGAGTCCACCCCTTGCCAGCTAATTCATGATGACTCAGACTCACACTCATTTCAACTGTTCTCTGTTTGTTGCTTGTCCTGTTGGCAAATGATTTTGGTTTATGTTGTGCTACTGATCACGCGCGGGATACAGAGCATTCCTTACTGTGCCAGTGGCCAGTTCTGAATACAGTATTTATTTTTGACTCGCGGGTGCACAGTACACATATACTATTTATATATGTGTAAAATTGTTCATGTGTCCGTGCGTGTCGTAATTCGATTAACTATAACTTATGCATGAGTCCGTGTCCCGCGTGTGTTGACTGTTGTGGGTGCTTGTTGCCGAGTATTTACGTAAGAAATGAGTATACAAATGGTAAGACTTAGCAGTAGCAATGTCATTGTGCATCATCCCTCATCTTCCTCTGGTAGTACTAGCTTAGTTGTCCCTTCATTCACAGAATAAATGTTTCCTCAACATCAACCGGTGTAAATTTATGTAACAGTGACAATAACCTCTAGCTCTATATCCCAAAGATGACGTAAAATGTACAATTGAAATAGGAGTAAGACCAGAAAATGCAGCTCCCAATCACCAGGGGCGTATTTTCGCACCTTATAAGGACCCAGGCCTGTGGCCGGAAATTAATAACGAATTACGAGGTTGTTTGACAGTTCAAGGTGTTGAACAAAACTTGGAAGCAGACTTCGGTACTTCAATGATAAAGAAAGGCATGTTAAAATAAATATATTTGTCTCGGAAACTTCATAATGGGGAGACACAAGTAAGACATTGGCCTATGAAGGCTACTCACCATCAAAGGGCTATGTTTTCTGTGTATCTCACCTGCTATTTGGTGGGGAAAAAAAGTATTTTTACTTCAGGATTCAATAACTGGAAAAATGCCTCTAAAATAGTAGAGGATCACGATAATATATAAATGTATGGTTTAAAAATTAAATTCAAAGCAAAAACTATGATGAAAAAATTAAAATGACACTTAGGAAAGAATGAAGGGGAGGGGCGGCATTTCGTCAAGGGCCTACAGGCGGCAAGATAGTAAATCCGGCACTGCACTCGATACAATGTCCTCTGGAGCCTTGAGGATAGTGTCCCCGTACAAAAAAGTCTTATGTATTTACAGACCCTGAGATTTCTCTCCTGGTGAGGTTAATTGTCCCTACAATTCTCGCGTCCTCTGATTTTAATAATGTAAGAAAAATGATTATAGTGATGTTTCGCTCTTTTATTTGAGGTATGGTTGTGTGAGCTTCAAAATAACATTTTCCAACAGGAATTTGTTCGCAGGATGCAGTTCATATTTCCTAAGATAAAAATAGAACAATCCGCTTATCGCCTTGCTTATAAGAATTCCGTTGTTATTCCCACCACACTGCTTCAAAATAAAGAGTAATAGCAATATAAATCAAAGATTCGTGGCCAATATTATATTACATTCCTAATAGTATTGTTTGCTATACTGTAGTACTGTTTAGCACTATAAAGAATTTATATAAATAATATGTCATCATGCACTTACAGCGCCTTAACTTAGAGCGGTCAAACTGACCGCTCTTTGGTCTTCTAAATATAATCTTTCGTAAAGCCAGTTTTATTTATTTATGGAAGACGTGATTTTTACTACATGTAAAACCCTATTTTATGAACTGTCATACGAGCACAATATGGTCCTTCAACAATTACAAATGTCATGAAACAATGAATTAGTAAAGCGGTCAGAATTACCTTTCCGCGCTTTCTAGTGTAAATGGAAGCTAAAAAAAAAGATCTACTTTCCTATTTTATGTACTTAATTAGACATTGAATTAGTAATCAAAAATAACTATCAATTTTTAACTGCGTAGATATTGAGTGTAAAATGAGTTTTTATCACTTTTGCTTTGCGCAAAACATATAATTGAGAAGGGAACACTTTGAGGTAAACTTTGTTATTTGTATTTCATTCTCTGTTGGTGACTTGAAGCCATATTCCTTCCGTCGGTCTTAGGAAAGGTGACTTTGAATGAAACACAATAGGAATCTCAGTCTTCTCACATGGGGCAAACCTAAATTTGGAGAGGAGAGCCACCAAGCTCACTTTGGTCTGCATACGGCCAAGCCTCATACCTGAAAACAAAATGTTGGATTTTAAATAAAATATCGACAAATTCAACAAAACGATAAATAAAAAGTTAAACAGAAGAGTTTCTGAGAGGGTTTATGTCCAAGCACCAAGTTTTGCCAAAATCAGTCTCCAAGCTTAAGCTGTAATTATAAGGGTTAAAAAATAAAAACAAATGAATTATGCATAAGACTTTCCCTTTCGGTATTTTTTTTTCTGTACACATGAACACCAGAAATACTTGTTTTTCTGAGTCACTAAAACAAAATCTACTTTTTTAAATATTTAATAGAAACTTTATAGTGATATCTGTATTTGCCCCACGATTGGGCGCCAATCAAAGTGATATTAGTATTTAATGCGATATTTGCCCTGCGATTGAGCACCAATTATTATGATATGGATTTTATTGCTGTTGATGATGTTGCAGATGTAATAATGTGGACCTGTGTATGCCTTACCGTGAGCAGTAAGTATAACGATACTGGGTTTTATGACGACGATGACGCGTGCCTGCCTTACTGCGCACTTATCACACGGTTATAAAACTTGATGTTGTACATTATTTATTGATTTGATTACACTTTCACTTATTATTATCTATGTCAAGATAGATATTTTCTGTATTCTGAGTATGGTGTACTGTCCTTCAGTTATATTTCTCTCTGGATTCATACTCACAAGCTGCTTATATATGACCTACGCCTTGCTTTCTGGACCCCTTGTCACCAGTGTCAAAACTAACTAATAGAAAAACTCCTGGCAGCCTGATTTTGTGAAGGCTAGCTTCCTACACACATGATTTTTCAAATACAACGGAGTTGATCTTTTAAAGAAAAAAGTTTTTAAAACGTAGTGTATTGAAATTACTTTTGAAAGCGCATGATTCTCCATGGATTAAGTATTAAAAGGAAACTTTACATACAGTTCTTTAAAGAAAAATACACTTCATCTATGACTTTTTGAATATATAAAAGGTGTTCAAAACAGTATAATTACAATTTGAAATAAAATTATATATAGCAATGCCTTTCTCTCTGGACCGTGGACACGCGTAATAAATAAAAAATATCTAAATATTAGTTTTGAGCTTATTCCAACATTTATAAATCTGAGTGTCTGAGCTTAGAGTTGATGTATATAAAGTATAAATTGGACTCTACATCAGTTTGAATCGTTGATACACTAAGTTGTGTATTTTATGAATAGCCGCCTAGAGAGGAGACCTCGTTCGGAATATGACAAGAGGATGACAATTTTTTTTAACTATTCCGATAAAGATATGCCTATTTAAAACTCTTGTGTATATTTAAATTATTGTTAGGATAATAAGCTTTCTTAGATTACGATGGGCAGGACATGTAGCTCGAATGGGAGATTCTAGAACAGAGTATTGACTGGCAAACCCAATGGGAAGACCTAAATGCAGATTGGAGGATGACATTAAATTGGATAGGAAATAAATAGGGTGTAATGAGGTGGACTGGATAGAGCTATCTCAAGATAGGGATAGGTGATGTACTTTTGTGAATGCGGCAATACATTTTCGAGTTCCTAATGACACAGAGAGGGTTAGTAAGTGTATAAAAATCGTCTACACTCTACAATATAGTAGGTGGTCATTTTAACCCCTCACCAATACAGTTTCTTGGCCCCTCTCCGAACGGAAGGTAACTGAAGCGATGTCTGGATTTTTTCCCCTCCTCTGTGAAACGATCTGGATCGAATAGTTCTGGATCCGGATAGTGATTTGGATCACGGTGTATGGCGTACACTGGGATGAAGAGATTAGATCCCTCCTCCACGACATGGTTGGTCCCAGGGAAAGTGAAGGGTTTGGTGCATTGCCTCTCGAGAGAAGGAACCGGTGGGTATTTCCTCATCGTTTCTGTGAAAAATAGATAAGGATTGTGTTATACAACAAAACCCATGTCTTTATAAAACCTTAGTTCGAAAGATATTAAAAATTATAGTAAAAAACATTATGTACTTTAGGCATTTGTCACTTATGGTTTCTTTAAGCACAGTAATTTTCAATTAGACATTTTATTGAAGACGCATTGATTGATAGCTAAATAATTATTTATAGCCATCAAGCCAGAGATATGGAATGTAAGAGATAGTAGGGAAGTGGAGGCCATGATAATGAAATTTGTGAGGAGCATGCTAGCTGTCACGAGGAGAAACAGGATTAGGAATCAAGTTATCCGGAAAAGAGTGGGGGTATAGAGAGTATATGGGATAGTAAAGGGAACAAGACTGAGATGGTATGGGTTTGTAATTAGAATACAAATGGAGAGAACACCAAAGAGAAAGATGGAGATGAAGTATGTAGAAAAAAGACCGCAAAGCAGGCCAAGAAAGAGATGGGAAGAAAAAATAACAAAAAGCGTGCAAGTTCGAGGAGAAGAATGGTGAGATTATATTGGAAGATGGAGGCATTTTACTAAACTAAACCGACCACAGGTTGGAAACAATTGACGATGATGATGATGATGAATCCAGAAATACCCCGAATTTGAGGTCTGATTAAGTGCAAAAGAACCTACCATCCAAAACTCTGTCAAGATAGCTCATCTTCTGGATGGCTTCATACGTTATGGATCCATCATACTCCTCCAGCACTGTTTCCAACTCCTCGAGGACTCTATCCTGGATATCCGGATTCAATGCCAGCTCATACATACAGAAACTAACAGTGGTGGAGGATTCTTCAACGCCAGCAATTAATATCATAAAACATTGGGCTGCCAGAAGACCATCTGTCATATCTGCAACAACAATAACACTGAAATCATGCTATCTTGAGAAATAATAGTAAAAATTTGTTGAATCACATAAGTCTAGCACCAATAGAACAGTAATAAGCATTAAAAAATGTGGTGCGGGTGAAAATATATATTTTTTCTTAATTTCAATAATACATTTCTCGAAAACGGGGCCATTAACTAATCTTTAGAACATATTTTTTTGGTTAGATTTAAGGGAAGAATAATTGGTAGAAATTTCATTTAAATACAAAATGGTCAGGTTGAATTTTATTTATTTTTTGTTGATTTGACATGAAATGACCCTTTCACACATAAAAAGTGCCCCTAAAACAGTCCAATCAGAAAAAAAAAATCTTCAATATAAAGTAACCCCCTCAACCCACAGTTTAACTTCTTGGTGCCCCACTGACTGTATGCATCAGTATAGCCGAGCAATTGAATTCATATCAGGAATAAACATTCCCAATATTCGAATCGAGTCATAATAATCCTAACAAAAGGGCTTTGTAAGTTCCTTTAGTAAATTACATTTTATTAATCGTACACTCCGTTAAACACGAAAGTTTGCAAGCTTACCTTGACGTGTTCCGCTATGGTGCAGCTTATAAGATAAAACCAAACTCTTAATCAGTCAAGATAATATTGCTACAATTCAGGGAGACGGAGTGTACATTCATTAAAATAAATGGTACGGTTCACCGCACAGAATTTCTTTCTTTTTAATCTTAAAATAGATATTTACCCCCCAAAAAAACTAGTAAAACTTGTGAAACAAAATAATATGCACTGTTGCAGAAACATCCCACCAAATATAATAGATGTAATAATAATATACATTGTTGAAGAAACATCGAGAAAAGAGGAGTATATCTGTCCAACAAATAGCAAAACAATCAATTACATATTTCTAAGTATTCCGTAAAAATTGTATATGTTTGCTTATAACATAGAACCAATTTTTTTTGGAAAATACATTCAATTTTTTTTTAAATTCAAACAATACTATCACTTTATATTATAAGCTATGGAATACCTTCCAGTAAGGCGGGGGGTCCGAAAAAAATGTATTAAATTGAAGTCTCAAAAGACGCTTTTTAAGACAATCCTTGTCTCTTGAAAATAAGATACAACACAAAAATTTATGTTTCAAATTTATCCAAATTCGTGGGTGGACACTTGGCCTTGCCGATTAGAGTGGCGAATGCTGTTGGAATTGCGCGCGCATGCGCCTCACTATCAACCCTAAAGTTAGCAGGTGGCGGGCGCTATTAATTAGTTTATTAGTTATATTCTATAGTTCTCTCTGTTGGCTGGGGGCACTGTTTGAGCGCTAGTATTTGTACAACTTCAGAGTCTCGATAGGGGCAATTGCCCCCCTCCCCCCAAGACATCCCCCCTGCGGGCGCTCCTGCTAAAAGCCATTTACATGTAAAAACGAGAACTGCCAGTTTGTTTGTAGCGTTAAACAATGTTTGGATACAAAATTTAATCAAAATTATTAAAGCTGATTTTGAGGAAATCTGTTTTATTTCCTTTTGCCTTTCAGTCAACTACCCTTAATTTTAGGGTTTGATATCTAATTATTAAAATACCTTGGGAGAACCTTATGAAAACCCAGGATACAAAGTCTTAGCCCGATCGGTAAAATGGTATATTCTCTAGTCGACAGACAGATGGCAACCCAAAAACAAATTTTTCTGTTTCAAGATGTCATGAAAAGTCGATATTTATCAAAATCTCTAGTTAGATTTTTTTGTTTTTTGTTTTTTACGATTACAACACTTCTCTATTCGAAGGGTCGAGAGAAAGTAAATATGTAAACTAATTACAGGCATAAATACTGATAATTGTATACGTTTTGAAACTTGAACATAAAAAAAACTTATCAAGACGTACTTTCCTTACCAAACTCCTGACTACTCCTGTTTCCTTCATCTACTTCTTCTTCATTTGCTGATAATGGTCCATCCCCATCGTGACCCTTGTTCTTCAGTTGAATGAGAACTTGCAAGAAGTCGTTCCTCACGACGTTCTTGTTCTCTCTGTAGTCTACAGCCTCCTCGATGACGCGACGGAAGAACCTCGATATTTCCAAGTCAAGGAAAGTTAAACAAAGCAGTTTGGCCAAACACGGGAAGGTCTTAATGATGATACCAGTAAATTTATTTTTCGCTGAGGGAGTGAGCAGTTTTCGACTCATGGCACGCATCTCTGAGTCTGGGTCTTTCAAAGAGTTGAACTGTAGGCCGAATGCAAACGTACCGATTATGTCTGTGGTGTATTTAGCAATCAGCTCTCTGATCTCAAGAGGTTCTTCCTTATTCGCGATCGGCTCCACGTACTTGTTCATCTGGGACGCGCCATCAATCAAAATCTGGAACATCACCTTTACCTTGCATGAGGTGAAGGTTGGAGTTAACTTTGCCCTCAGCCATCTCCATTTCTCACCCTTCAAGAAGAAAAGGTTTTCCTCGAGCGGATTAACCTTCTCATTGATATTCTTGATCCTATCATGAAAATGAGCAAAGTCCTTCACAAGCACATGTTTGATGGTCTCAGGATCTCTAACGAGAAGTGAAGGAGCGCTGGTCAAGAAGATTCCTCCGTACGGTTCACCGTTCAGCTTTTGGTACAAGTCTGACATGACCAGTGCCGGGGACTTTCTCATAAAGAAAATATCACCAAAATAGCTCAACAAAGAGGTTGGAAGAGGGACGTATGGAATTCCCCTTCTCTCCCAGTAGCTGTAGATGTAAGAGTACCTCAAATATATTAACGCCAAAAATATAGATACTCCAACAGTTGTATCTGTGCACAAAGATTCGAACAAGAGTCCCATTGTGGACTTTTCACTCTCCTGAAACAAACGTTAATTCAAGGATTGAGACATAATAATTGTGGTAAATAACCATCACATAACTATTTTTTAAGTTTATATTAGCTTTCATATATTATGGCCCAATGAGGGGTAATCCTCGACCATTATAAACACACATGCTAATCTAAAGTTTCAAGATTATAGAAAATTTTGATTAGTACTTTTTACTTTCGCTTAGTATCCGTCCGTGCTATACACACACACATTAGGGATGAGGAAAGTATTATTTTAGAGAAATTTTACCCGCATTTTCATGGCTAAATGGTGGGAAACCATTTAGTAAAATAACTCCAGTACATCCAACTAGGGTTTGAGCCCTAATCTACTCATCACCGACAATCTAGTACAGCACGAGAGCGATGCGTTATACCATACGACCACCAATTCTATAGAAGAGTTTGTATGTCATAAAGTGCTTTGGCACGGCTAGTTTTTGTTTATCATGTGCAACATTTATTTAACTCTTGTGTCTAAGTAAATATATGTGGACCCAGTATATACTGAGTTGAAGGTGAAGTAAGTAGGAACGCAAACTAAAGTCAGTTCCGTATTTTTGCAGTTTACTCAAAAAGTCATCATCATATTAATGACAAGGAAGAGGATAAGGCCTAGCAAAGCTATAAAGTTGGATGGGGTAGAATTGAGAAAAAAAAATATCTTGTGTGGTTTAGGTGAAGGGTGGGATAAGAAAGGGTTTATTTAATAAGAAGAAGGCAGCAGGGGGATTTGATCTTTAGGCGTATAAGAGACCTGTTATGGAGAAGAGAAGTGCCCTGGAAGTGTTGTACAGGCGGTACTGTGTACCCATTGTCACACATGAAACAGAAACATGGACATTGAATGTAAGAGAGACTTGGAAAGTGGAGGCCACGAGAATGAAGTTTGTGAGAAGTATGGCAGCTGTCACGAGGAGAAACAGGGAGCAGGCAAAGTGATAGACAACAAAGTGGCCGACACGAGAGGACAAAGTGGTAGACAGCCAACTGCTAGACACGA
>CABFWB010008153.1:5129-19663 GCA_902151455.1 Timema bartmani
CCTCCCGCTCTCCCCCCCCCCCCCCGGATACGTGCCTGTTTTCTCTGGTATGATGAAGTAAAAAATGATAGTATTATTTTAATTAATCCAGTTAGACACAATTTTTTTACCCAACACGTCATACTACCCGTCCGGGCAATGTGCCGCTACAGATTGGTGTGTTGTGGGAGTTTTGAGGAGGATTAAAAAGAAGCGAGAAAAATATTTAGAAATAAAAATATATTTATTTAAATTAATTATCAAAATTATTTTTAAAAGAAAACAATAATTATTAGAATCTTACCTATTGTAATTTTAAACACAATTTAATACGCGATAAATTCTCTCCTTAAAAAAACTGATGGCGTGTCTCGACCATTTTAACACCTTATTCAGTGTGCGCTGGGTTGAAAAAAGTTAAAAATCACTGAGGTAAGGACTATGAAGATATAATTTAAAATAAATGTATACACATTTGGCGGAAAGAGAGCGCGGGAAACTATTTAGGGGGAAAAAATCCTCAGTATATCATACCGGTATTCGAAATACGACCTATTTGTCTCTGATGGACGAGCCTGATATTTAGACCGCGAGCCCACCGATGCGAGTCAAAAGCGTATTTAACGGGTCAGTAAACGAGATAAGGGTTGGGTGCTAGGAGGTATTTTAGGTTAAATGAGCCGCCCGTATTGTCGAGGAGAATGGATGGGGAGCCCCCTCACTCTCTGCCTCACCAAAAGGGCATCCATTCTAGATTAGAACGTTCCTGTCTCTTATGAAATCCACCTATTACAAACCTGACGTCTCAGAGCACGTGGTCCCCTATGGGGATGGTGTAGCCATGCCACTAAAATGTACAGTTCAACATTCTAAGTTCTCTTTGCATGACAAATTTTAAATTTAAAACTGCCTGCCATTTTATTATTAATATTAAGGAAATTGAATAGGAAATTAAAATTATTATTGGCTTAGTGTTAGCCTCGACAGTTGGCTACCACTTTAATAAAGGAAAATGAAATTATTAATATTATGTCTAAGACCAAGGTTTTCAATATCGAATCAAATTTGAATCTTCTCTTACCAACTAGCATTGACTCCGAATTGAGTACATATAATATTTCAGAAAATGTTCTAATCGAGTTCGAATTGAATATTAGACTAAATATTTTTTTTAATTAAGTCCAATAAAAAAATTAAAGGCATTCATATATAAATACATTTGAAATGTTATTAAATCTAGCGAATTAGTATGGTCAGGTCGAATAATGGGAATTGAACCGTTGAAACAAAAAAAAAAGTAAATACGGTAACATCACTACATTAAACTGAAATTTTTTGATGAGATTGTTAGTTATATTTATATTTGTGGATCTATGTTAGTTTCTATAAAAAATAAACATATTGGAAAGCTAAATTAAAAATTTGAATCCAACTCCACCGTGTCCAATATATGTGATCTCTTCAAATTAAAAGTTTAGAAGCTTCGCACAGGCTTAATAATAATAATAATAATAATAATAATAATAATAATAATAATAATAATAATAATAATAATAATAATAATAATAATAAAAAATTATATATTATTTTTGTTAAAGTGATAGTATTGGTTATAATTTGCCTTGTGTGGGGCTGCGTTTATCGCTAGTCAATGATACTGCAGTTCGATTCTTGGACCTTATTAAATGGATGTATTTTTGTTACCCTCCAAGTGGCGCTGTTATTTTCAATTTTCTTAAAATGCTCTCTTCTCCCCGTGTTAATTTAACTTTGCTCATACTCGCTTCGGTAGCCACGTGGTCTAAAGGCACTACCTTCACAACAGAATAGAATGCCGAAGATAGGGAGATAGGGGTTCGATAACAGTCGTATGTTCTATGGTTATTTTTTACTAAATGGTCTTACACGCTCTCCATGCAAATTTGGGTACACTTCCTCTGAATTCAACCCTTCCTAATCCCTAAGACATTAGTGGAATTAGTACATAGGTGTATAACCCGAACGGGTAGTAAAACGTGGTGCTAAAAGAAAAACTTTTCTCATTTTAGATACCGGTATCAGTTATGGCATTAGAGCATAATAATTTAAGAACACGTCCATTAATCTTCTAATTATACCCATCATATTTTAAACATAAGCAGGGCCAGAGGATCATTCCATAACTCTACTTTTCATGAACGTTTCAGAGAGTTTCTCTTCAGAATATATTAAAAAAAATAATTAATCCTCGGAAAGTTTTAAGCGTGGATTAAATATTCAGTGTTTCTTTTGAAATATTAATGTTACCTAGGGCGGTTTTGTAAAGACTTCTTTGTTGTTTCTTTTTAAAAAATCAGATGTTGAAGCGAACATTTTTTACGACTGTTTTAAGGTTGATGGAATTTCAAGGTAGTTAAAGGCAATTTTTTAGCGGTCTTCACGTCTTGGTACCCAGCCGGGATATGTGTATAGTCTACACTAATGAGGTAGGGAGAAGGAAGTAATAAATTAGATAAAATTTACCAGCATTTACGTGGAGGGGGAGTAGGAAACCAACATAAATACAACCACCTGGGATTCGAACCAGGATCTTCCCGTAGCCAACGATCAAGTCTATTACGAGATTTACGCCTTTGACCGGTCACGTAGCTATTTAGATATTGTCTAAATCAAATTAGAGACAAATTTGAACTGTCCACAAGTTATATTTTTAGTATTATTTAAAAAATGAGGTATTTGTCATAGTAAGCAATCAAATTCAGAACTTTTGACTTCGTGTGCGCACACTCTGTCACAAAACCATATAGAGGTGGACCTTAAATAATTAAGTGAAGAGTTATTTGATCAAAGCTAAATCTATTATAATGGTAAAACAATGTCGCACTATAACATTGGTTTCAATTTTAACTCCCTTTTCATAGTGGATTAATTTTAAATTCAATTTGAAAATTATATATGTGGTAAATTTGTTCTTTATTTGCGATAGTTTACTAACTGGCTTTGTTTATTTAATTTTACATTTATAGGATAAGTATGGTTCGGAGTTTACTGATTGACTTTGTTGATTTGGTTTTACATTTATATGATTAACTTAGCCCGGTTATTCAATTCTTTGGAAAAAATTTAAATTATTGCTAGCTTATGTTTTATAAATAAAATAAAATAACTAGATCAAATGTAAGTATATTAATTATTTTGGTAGTGATTATATTTAAATGCATACAAATATCAAGCAGTTAACCAATTACATACAAACCTTGGTGATCACGTGGTTTATAGAATCAGACTTGCAATACACCGGATCGTAGAGGACAGATACTGAGGCTCGAAACTCAACTGGGTGCATTTGGGTCGTTTTCCAACTGATTCATTAATTTGTCTCTGATCTAATGAAGGTGCACTTCTTATGAACGACCCTCTTCATCCATACTCCTTAGATTAAGCCGTTAATAAATATGGGACTTAATACAATAATCAAAATAATACCACTAGCACCAATGTGCACATGATTAAGGCGTCAGTTTCGTATTATCTGGTTTGCCGAGGAGGCTGGGATTCAAATCGTTTATAAACGGTTTCCCACCCTACACACACCCATTTAAGGTACAGTTCCTCTCAATTCTGCCCTCCTCGTTTCTCTTTAACTTGTTTAGGTGTGTGGATAGTTCGGACAAGTTGTAAAACATGGCGCACGTATTTATTTTAACATGCAGAAAGTTCTTTAACGTTATTTTAACTACGTGATTTGGATATTTAACGTGGTCAGGGAAGCCAAGATAGTTTTATTCGATAACATGGCTCTGAGACAGCTATTACTAGAGTTCCGATAACGGACCATTATGATTTCCCTAGCTAGTGCCTTGTTTCTCCACCACTAGCGCTGTAGTCGAGCCCGCTCTAGTCTTACTCAATATGGTTCCAGTTCGATTGCAACTAAACATTGTTTTCGTCTTGACAGTTCATTCTCAGTTATGTAATCAATGTATTATTTAGTTATTTTAGTAAATTAACATTAATATTTTATAAGCAACATTATCAAGATAATTTATGATAAAAATAAACTATAAAACATGTCAAAATATGAACGGAAATGGATTTTTTTTCTTAGGTCTGGTCATTTAATCAATGTTTTCTATAATTCTATATTTTTCTGTAATGCAACTGCCGCGTTGTAAGAGAACTTCCTATATGTAAAATAAATAAATAAATAAATAAATAAATATATATATATATATATATATATATATATATATATATATATATATATANCTACCCGTACGAATTATACGCTTATGTACTAACTACACTAATGGTTTTGGGGATTAGGAAGTTTATTTTTTGAAGAAATTTACCCACATTTGCGTGGAGAGAAACTGGAAAACCCTTTTGGAAAAACACCCTCATTACATCCAACCGAGATTTGAACCTCAATCTCCCTGTCATCGGTGGTCCAGTCTAACAGGAGAGTAATATGTAAAACCACGCGATAAAATATTTATATATGGAGCTCAAGTTTTTTACGGAGCTACGACCAAAAAAATTAGGCTTTACTTTGTAATAAAGTTGAGAAATCTTTTTCCCTCCTGTTAAATTACGCTATAGTTTAATATTAAAAAAAAGGGCAGCTGAGATGTACGGAATGATCCTAGCTGTTAAATTCTCGACGTATCTGTCTCAAGGGTTGAAAATATCCCTGAGCGAGTAGGCCGTTTACCTTTTTTTTTTCATCCCTTAGCGACGTTATGACTGTCATAATCCTCAAACTTCCCCTAGGCTACCTCTAAAAATCCCTGAAATTGTTTCCCCTCTTTTACACTTAACTCTTTCTAAATGTACATGTAAACTGCTTTCTCAAGTTCCGTGTCATTCGCATTTTTCATGGCCCTTCTTTTCTATTCTTCCTCCTCTACTCTTAAAGCCATCTTCACTTTCTAAGTTTAGTTGCGAGCTTAAAGGGAATCTTAACTTTCGTTCTTTATGTTTGCGGTATTTATATTGGCTGTGTTACAAATCAAGTCTTCTAGGAGTTTGTTTACGATTATATCAGTACAAAACACACACTACCCCAAGGTTGCTTCAAACACGGTGTTATTAAGAGTGCAAACCCCCTAATAAATTATGTAGGTAGATTTAAAAACCAAAACTTCATTCAGTGTGTTGACTGGAAAACCTAATGGGAATAAACCATTGGGAAGATTTAGACAAATATGGGAGGATAGCGTTAAAATTGATCTTAAAGAGATAGGGTGTAATGCGGTGGACTAGATATAACTATTTCAAGATAGGTATAGGATGTAATGAGGTGGACTGGATAGCATTAGGTCCAGATAGGTATAGGGTGAACTGGATAGAACTAGTTCCAGATAGGTATAGGGTGAAACAAGGTGGACTGAATAGAACTAGTTCTAGATAGGGATAGAGTTTAATGAGGTGGACCGAATGGATCTAGCTCTAGTTAGTGATAGGTTGTAATGAAGTTGACTAAATAGAACTACCACAAGATATGGATAGGGTGTAATGAAGTTGACTGAATAGAACTAGCTCAAGATAGGGATAGATGGCGTACTTTTGGAAGTGCGGTAACGAGATTTCGAGTGCCATAGAGTAGGTAGGTAGATTAGTTTTATATTCTCCTCAATGCTTTGGATATTAACTTAGTGGAGTCTTGATAAAATCCATAATACCTAAAACCCCAATTGTGTTTAAAAACACATTTTCGCCTTTCCCACCTCCAACAAAAAGATAATTTTGTTTAGAGACCCACTGTTCGGAAGTCAAATCCTTATTTGAGGTGTAACAGAATAATAACATAATAAAAACAATCACTCACAGTCACAAAATTACTCATGAACAAAAAGCTGGCATTAATCATGCTAATGGTACTCATATTGAAATAGTTGGCTTGGGTTGGGCTGGAAGAGTATAGCCCGGAAGGGTGTTGGATATTTCTAGCACAGACACTCCTAGCGCGTTATCGTAACTACTGCGTATTAGTACTCGAAGCTAAATTGAAAGCTGGATATAATATGAATACATTATATTTAGGATAATATGCGTCTTGTAGCGCCAATCTTCTAAATGCTTGACTCATCTTGTCTGATTTTGCTAGGGAAGTGGAGGTCTAGGTTTGAGCCCCAGCCTGGTGTATTGAGGGTGGTTATTCCTGAATTATTTCCTACCCTCCCTCTATGAAAATGTAGGTACACTTCCTCTAAATTCAATCTTATTCATCTTTAACATATTAGCATAATTAGTACATATGCGTTGTGTAACCCGAACGACTATTAACACACGGTGCTAAAAAAAGACGCAGTGAAAAAATAATAATTATCGTTACTGACAAATAGGCTCGTTAACATTAAATCAATTCGATCGAGAGAAAGAATTTACCAGTTTTCTTCAGTTTAATGCTATAATTTTTTAAAAATATGTGAATATAAAAAAGCGTTGGGGTTAAAAATCAGAAGTCTTAATTTAAAAGGGGTTACATTTCGATTCCTACCCAGGCTATGAAATATTGATATTCCAAAATTAATGGATATGTTAGGTTGAGATATTTAATTAACAGAAGGCTAAAAATTCTTTTGGACGTCATGTTTTAATACGTCAAATCATATTACCTGCAGTCATAACTTTTGATCAATGTTTTTCAATACCTATGAAACAACACGTATAATAATAGTGAAATATTATTATAGTTATTTCTAAAATAATATATTTGTATTTTCTAAAATTCCTTCCTACGAAAATGGAATTATACTTGACTATTGGTGACCTGGTGGTCTAGGGGTAAGGTGTCAGACTTCTGTGCTGGGGGTCTGGGGTTCAATCCTCGGTCCCGGCACAAATTTATCTGATTGCCAAACCCTTCCTTCACCTCTGACAAGACGTGTATTAATCACATCTTGTGAATGTGAGGAATGCCAGGCCTCCACCGTGGTTCGGATTCCACGTTAAACTGTAGGTCCTCAATTTCATCTCACAATCACCCTACCATTACACATTAGCGTAAGTGCGTATAACCCGAACGGGTAGTAAGACGTGGTGCTAATAATAATAATAATAACTTGACTATTATCTCAGTCTTGGACTAAAATCCCAAAGTTCTGGGCTCAAATCCCAAATGGGAGCTTACTGGGGGCTTCGGGGGACCCAAACAAACATCAGATCGTGCAACACTGATTAAATTTGTATAACACACAAGGGCGGATCCAGGGGTTGTTGTCGAGGGGGAGGGAGGTTGGTTTGCAGGCTGATTAAAGTTGGCTTTAAAACTAATATTTCGTTTGATTCGTAAACTGTAGTTGTTCATTAATAAAGTTTCTGCTTTGTAATAAAGCTGCTTGAATGAAAAAGTTATCCACTGTGTTCAATTTATTACCTTTTTGAGAGTGGTGAAGAAGTTTTATCCATTAATTGATGGATTTGGGTTGATGGTTTGCTATAATTTTATAATAAATTCATAACCTATTACTATCTTTCTCCGTTCGTTTTTTTAATTTACTTTTTAAGTACTATATTTTTCTTTAAATCTAACATATACTGTACTTCCAATTTATATCTTCTTGATGACAATATTTGAATGTTAAATCATCAGACCGCATAGTGTAGTGGTCAGTGCATCTGACTACGAACATAGGGTTCCTGTGTTCGATTCACGACTGACACTTTAGTTATTTTTCTTTTAAGAGGAATTATTCCAACAGTCACCAAAGGTTGGTAAATTAGGCTTAAGTTATGTTTTAGGGCCAGTTTCATAGTCAAACTTAGTGAGCCTAAAGTGCGGCGCTATACTAAATACAAGACGTCACCTACCTGAAATTGAATGGAATGGGCCAGTTTCATATGAGAAACTGGCCCATTCCATTTTGTTCTAGGTAGGTGCCGTCCTGTATTTAGTATCGACTCGCACTTTAGGCTCACTAAGTCTGACTATGAAACTGGCCCTAAGACTCCCACTGGCTCACACTATCATCACATCATCTCATCGCTTGTATGTGTAGACAACCTCCATAGGTGTACCCTGGGAAACGTTTTGTGCCACCAGAGTGGCTAATAGTCTATATACAGGGGACCAAACTAGATGTTATGTCTCTGCCGGTTACTAATGCCATACGCTTACAAAAAAATAGTAAAAAATAATGTTGAAACTTTTAGATTGTAGAATATACTTAAACCCAGTTGGATATCATGTCACTGGATTCCAAGAAGAAGGGGATTAGTTTTTAAAAATAAGACTCGAACTTCAATCATTACTTTATAATTAAATACTATATATCAATTAAACCTTATTCACTGCATAATACATTTTTCCATATTGGAATTATTTTAACTCAAGTAGTATAATTAATTTTGCTATACTTCTCAAAATGTTTGTGTACCACAAATTACTTTTATCTAAAAAATATTAATACACATTGTACTATCAATTTTTTTATTGACAATTGTTATTAGTTCGATTCTAGCCTCACCTATTTGAACTAATAACACAATACACTTACATTCACCAATTTCACTATCCAAACTTTCAATTTGTTTTCATGTTTTAAAAAATGTAATAATTTCTATTATCACTTTAGTACAGTAAATGTCAACTTAATATTTAATATATTACTGTATACAATTAATAATTTTCTCGCTTATTTTAACCTATCAATTTATCAATAATTTCCATCAATCTTTGTCATTTCACATTTCAGGTTCATTATAAATGTATATCTTGTTACATCAACACATTATATTTATTCAATTAGTTTGTTTTAACCTTTCAAATTGTATTTATAGATTGTAATTTTGTTACTTCATTGTTCATTACCTTTATTATAACCTATTATTCTGTATATTTCTTATAAATATAATAAAAATTGGTTTTCTAACATAATAATTTACAAAAACCACCTGGAATTCCAAGTTTTAGCCTATATTTTAAATTACACTCCTTGCTATATCCAGGCGATATTTAGAATGTTTTCTAAAATATTGTTAATACTATATAATTATCTAGCTATGAATCCGACACCTTAGCTCAGCCGGTAGCATGTCCATCTACTGAGCTAAGGGTCCCAGGTTTTATTCCAGGCATGGTCGAAAAGTTTATAATGGGCAAAATATTCACATTGATAAATAAACAGTTGGGGGCTGAATGTTGTGGCTGTCCTTGTCTTAAGTGAGATTATAAGGTAGATGAAGTTACGACAGGCCTAGCAATTCGGTAGTTAAATATATGGCTTGAATAAAAAACTGACCACACGCTGGAAACAATAATGGACGTAAAAACAATCTAACTATGAAAAGTAAGAAATCTTTGGTAGAGATACAGTAATACGATAAGTCAATGTTGGAGATGAGGTGTAGAGCGGATGGAGCCTGAAATATTGCCTTCAGTGGAAAATAATTTTTTGTCTTGTCCCGAGTTCCCCGATGGCGTGAAATGATTTATAAAAAGGTGACAACATGATCCTCCCGAGAAGGTACTTTAGCTTGCACCGGATTTAACTAGTTTTTAATAACACGCTCTGGTGAAATGCACTCCTGGTGAGGCTCGATATGAATAACTTTCTTTACAGAGAGAGATGAAGTCGAGGGAAATGAAAGCGGAGAGTAGTTTCTTTCTATATTTTAGGTATGGTCTCTGGGGTATAGGGGCAGAGCTACTGGCTACAGATCCAGAGGTCCCGGGTTCAGTCCCTGACTCTTCCAAATACGCTATGAAGGGGTGAGTCTAGGAACGGGGACAACTCAGCCTCCTGAGGAAATATAAGGAGCTAATTGAACAGCTTTGGTCTAGAAAACTGAGTTTAACGGTCGGAGGGTTCGTTGTGCTGACCACATGACACCCTCTATCCGCAGGCTTTGGAACTATCTTCACCAAAAGATGGCGGCCGCTCAGTCGGTGTGGCTCAGTTCCGGGATGATTACAGGAAAGATTACAACCATTTAGACAAAATAAACCCTTAGTACAACCTACTGTAGTTCAATCCCCGCCTTCATCGTCACCAGTAAATTAGACTTGATGAACTTGACGAACTTGATGCCCTAATCTATGTGACCAGCAATGTGGGTCTAATTTCTATAAACATTTAAAAGAAAGAGCGAGAGGACGGGTATGTTTTGAACTGAATCGGTGGATTATTCACCATGGTCAGGTACACTATTATAGCAACAAACCCTCCACGGCACTTTATGTATGGACTATTTTTTTCAGATGTAGGCTGCGGACGGCACCCTTAGAATGAAGCATCGCAGCCAGCCGTGACAGCGTCACAATGAAGCTATTGCTTCTTCTACTCATGGCTACGTCACACTGTCTACATAGCTACACGATCAGTGAGTATTATTACAACTACCCGTCTGATACGTGAACTACCCACCAGAACATGCGTCCATCGATACGGGTTTTTAATCTATCAAACAATCGAAATAATATTTTTATCATGAAAATTGTATTCCGCTTGATTGAGTGATGAAGTTTGTTAAGTAAACAAACCCCGAATCGGTAGGCAACCCTTACACACATGGCATCGAGTAAATAAAACCTACGTATGAATCTGGGTGCACTTAGTTTGCTGGATAGTAATTACATCCCATGTCCTGTCAATATTTGCGTCGGACTTAATTATGCGTTTCAATCCTGTAAATATCAACTTAGATAATTCTCTCTCAGAACACAAAGCTGACCATTCGATACAGAATCAAATATCATCTATAAGCCATGTGTTTAGTTGTGTTACGTTAATTTTTCTTTTTAGCACCGCTTCTTAATACTCGTTTGGGTTATACGCTTGTGTACTAATTACGCTAACGGTTTTAGGGATTAGGAAGGTTATATTTCAAAGGAGTGTGCCCGTATTTTCGTGGAGGGAGAGTGAAAACAATTTTGTAAAAACCAGCCTCAGTACACCCAACCGAGATTTGAACCTCGATCTACCCGTCACCAGAAGTCAGGTCTAACACGAGAGTAGCGTATTAGACCTTGCGGACCCTGTTCCGGGTGTGTTCAGTTAATGAAATATGGTTCGGATCAATATACACCAAAAATGAAAGTAAAAGATTAGAAGCATTTGAAATGTGGTGCTACAGAATAATACAGAAGTGCTAAGAAAAGGAACTGAAGAAAGGAAACTTTGTAAAGGTATACAGCAAAGAATAGTTAACATGGTAGGACATATACTGAGACATAATAGTTTGATGAAGATAATTTATAGAAGGAGATGTGAAAGGGAGAAATTCAAGAAAGACCAAGTCTGGAATACATGAATGAGATAACGATGTTGGCAGAAGAAGGTACAAAGCTGTAGAAAATTTGGCCCAGAATAGACAAAAGCAGAAAACCAATAGCAAAATTAATGACTGATGATGATGATGATGATAATGAAATACCATATTTCCAATTTGAGTCTGATCTAGTTTAGGTTTTGTCATTAAAACATTAGTTCTGATTTGCTTTGTCAGAATCGATTTGTTTTCTTTGCTAAGAAATTAAACCCGGCTCTGAAGGTTTTCCCACAGCTTTATAATATCCGTAAACAGTATGTATATATATATATAAAATATATTTATATATATATACAAATATATATATAAATATATACAAATATATATATAAATATATATATATATACACACACACAGAATGTTCGGAAACTCATAGCCCAAACTGCACATATAGCTTGTTTGAACCAAAAATAAAACAAAATTCCTATGCACTTACATTCGGAAAAAATATGCAAACACCATTAAATTGTGTTCAAAGTGTCGGCGTACAGCGGGAGAGCAAAGCTGTTCATTCATGCGTGTACAACATGTTGCATAGGAGCAAGGCGCGTGGCACAACACACCTCAACATCCTGGAGCAAAGCAGCAGAACATACCACAATTAATATTAAACAAAACACCAGTCCATCTAGACATGTGAATACGTTCTCAGGGTCGTCATTAACGATAATACATAACGGACAGAAAGTGCTTTATATTATTGAATGTGCAGTGCCGCGCGCCTAGTACCTATACACATTGTTGAGCACGCATGCTTGAACAGCTTTACACAATTTAATGGTATTAGCATAGGTTTCCAGATGTAAGTGTACAGGGATTTTGTATTACTTTTGGTTCAAACAATCTATATGTGCAATTTGGGCTATGAGTTTCTGAACAGCCTAAGTAATATATATGATTGTGTTGTCATTTGTACGAGCATAGTTAAATGGTTTAAGTCACCTGGAGATGTTAAACCAGCTAATTGTATAAGTTCCCATACCAGTGTACAGAGGTGTCTGCCTTGTTTTGTCTGTTTTTCCGGTGAGCAAAAGGTTGGGGTTTGAAACTCGGCTGGCTCTAGTGAGATGGTTTCCCAACCCACATAGTTTTCTATTATCTTGCTCTCCCCGAAAATGTGGGTACAGTTCTTCTATATTATACCTTTATCAGTCAGATCCCATTAATTTATTTAAATGTGAGGATAGTCCAGACGCGTGCATAAAAGGAGAATAATTTATATATAAATATATATTAATATGTTTATATTCAAAATGGGACACTCAAATTCTCGATTCCTTGACTCTCTCGAATCGTATGGTATTTGGGAGATTTGAAATTCGTAAGAATCTAAAAAATTATTTCGAATACAATTATGGTGACCTTGATTTGATATAACAATTCAAATCAATTGGTAAAAGGAATTATATTGACTTGTGTGGTTTGGAAAGTAAAAAAATCACCAAAAACCACAAGATTGTATTAATATAAGAAATACTTGTCACTTCTCATTTGTCACTAGCATCAAATCTTAAAAAGATTTTTTTTTTAAATTAAATTTTAAACATTTTAATTTTAACTAAATATATAGAGAGAGTCAGTCAGTAATGAATGGGTGCTGAAGTAGTGCGGTTGGAAAGGGAATCTAATAGGTCAATGTGAAAGAAACGTCTTAAGTTGGGTTTTTTTCACTCCGGATTTTAATAACCTGTTTCCTGGTGGTAACAGAGGTTCTTTTTCCCTCTTTATTTTTTTTTCAATAATTTTCTCTTATTCTTTTATTTATTATAGTTTTTCAATCTAGTCAAAGCTCTTGTATTAGTTGGTCTTCTTCTCCAGATGTTCTGCTTCTTCACTGGTTTGTCCACCCCGGGTATTTTATTTCCCCGGCACCCTCCACCTCTGACACTCTGGTTCACCCCACTTCTGGGATTCTCCAGGGAATCTCCAGTGGTGGCGAGCATCCCCTTATCTGCCACCTGGGGAGGCACCCTACAGGAGATAGTGCTCCACCTGCTTCTAGAAACCACTTGGACCCTAGCCTAAATTAANGCATCCCCTTATCTGCCACCTGGGGAGGCACCCTACAGGAGATAGTGCTCCACCTGCTTCTAGAAACCACTTGGACCCTAGCCTAAATTAAATTAAACTAAACTAACTTTAAAAAAATTTGAGTAACCCTACACTAATACTATATTACTTATTGTCAGCATTGCCGAATTTAATTTCCTATCTGATTCTGGCTCATTTCTGCGCTCATGGTCGTACAGAGGATATGCATAGCATCTGCTCTTCTCAGCCATTTATCTCAGGAGGTCAGATAGATTGGCCCAGCCGTGTTTGTTTCCAGACACGCCAAGCCTCTTGTCTAGCGACATCTACCTTTTTCTGTATACTGGTCTTAATTTTTACCACCCACATCTCGGCTTGCAGGCCCTTCCGACATTTACACATCAGGCATCACCGCTTGCCTTTTGCTGCGGGTGGTCCTAATCTAATCTCGTCTTCCTCTTGATGGAGCCAATTTTAATTTATGTTCTACTTCGCCCAATTTAAGAACATATTTTCTTTCTCTGATATTTCGCCTACACTCAAGTCGCTGGTCTCTGTCTCGCTATTCTCTTCTTGTTCCTCTACTTCAATTTCTTGTTATTTTCTTTGCCATATACTCCGCCCTCTTCATTTCCGACATCAAGTTCGCCGTAGAGCCTAGGTATCCCCATCCATCCGGGTCCCTTAACACGTCCCACACCTGTCATCCTTGAATTTCTTTTATGTATAGTCTTCTTATATCTATTGCCAAGCCACAATACAGTACCACGTGATCAGGTGTATCTTCGTTCCTGCATTCACAGTCCTTGGTATCTGCCAGGACCAACTCATAGTGTGGCCCTGTATGGTCCCTTTCCGGTAATGTAGTGCAGTAGGCCTTTTGAAGGGACGAAATGTTTAATTTCTAACCTCTCCTATATATTCGGGAATACTTGGTTTGTGCATGTTGAAAGGATGAGTGTGGATCGAGTGACAAAGCTAATATAAGAAGGTAAAGTGTGGGTGGATTAAAAGGAGTAGTTAGGTCATGGGAGATGTGGCTAAATGTTGTAGACGAAGGTGTGAAAAAGAGAAACATAAAGAGTTTTAAGAATAACAGAGCATGTATCACTCAGTGCATGGATGTTGTTGGAGTGAAGGTAGTATGCAAGGATAGGGAAGTGTGGAGAAAGTTAGTGAGAATGGATTAAATACGGAGTTGTATGTATGTATGTATGTATGTATGTATGTATGTATGTATGTATGTATGTATGTATGTATGTATGTATGTA
>CABFWB010008154.1:0-19660 GCA_902151455.1 Timema bartmani
TTCAGGTAGGTGACGTCTTGTATTTAGTATAGCGCCGCACTTGAGGCGTACTAAATCTGACTATGAAACTGACCCTATATGTTAAGGAGGGTTCAGAACTGCCCCACTCAAAGTTAGCGGTGAATTTTTTTTTCCATATTAATGTTCATTCTTTAATTATTTTCTTCTTTGTTAAATGCATGAGCCGAGCACCAAAATGTTTCTCGACAGAGATCCTGTTGGTGGCCAACTATGACAATTATCCAGCAAGGACATATACAGGATTTCCATCCTTTCCAAAGCTGAGCTTCTGCAAGCAGTTAGACAACATGGGTTCAATGTGCCTGAAGATACCTCGGTTAGTGACCTTCGAGTTACCCTGAAACTCTTGTGGACACAGCCGGTGTCGATGGTACAGGTGGCACATTCTGGTTAGTAACCAAACTTTTAATGATATCCCCTTAAATAATTCTGTGACTAATCAGAGTAAGGGCGACCGTAATCAAGGTCTTGATCGTGTTCCCATAGACCAGGGTGTTAGCTCAAACTGCCCTATTCCACACATAGCTGCCAGCTCTATATCAGACAACACCATATCTAAAGTACTATCCTCCTTTCTTAATAAAATTCCCACCTGTGATGAACATAATTTTGTTACTTCATTTAACTTTCTCTTAGAAATTACTAAAGTTTGTAACTTATGTTTGGGCAATGAAAGAGAGTTCTTATCCCTTTGTCTGAGTAAAGCCAACAGATATTTAACCCAACTTTTTGCTGAATGCTTAAATATTGGCCTTAATTGGCGAAGCGTTAGAAATAAGATTCTTACACTTCTTGTACCAGAAAGAGCAATAAATAAATTAAGATTACAATTTGTAAACATGTTTCAAAAACCTAACGAGCCCTTACAGAACTTTATCCTTTCAGTCTCAGAAGCGGCCAGCATTCTTGAACTTAACCTTGAAGAAAGTCAAATTGTTAATATCATTTTAGAAAATGTTTCACCTTTAACTAGCAGCCATTTCGTTTTTACTATGCAGCCTTCATCCTGTATTAAAACTGCATACTCTTGCCTCTCTTATCGAAAATAGCATGTTGGCAGAACAGGAGTATTTGAATTTACACCCCCCTTCAACGTTAGTTAATAATGTACAAAATTTAAACCCTAATAGACAAAATAGGTCAGGTTAAGTTTATACTAGACCCTCCATCCCCCCTTTACTAAACACTCTACTAATCTTAATTCTTACTCAAATAACTAAAGATTGCCCAAGGATATATCCAAAATAAAGTGTTATAATTGCGGTAGTGTGGGGCACTATAAAAGCCAGTGCAGGGCCAAAAACTGACTTTGCGCTGACAGAGACATGGCTCTGGGCAGCGAAGCACTACCTCTCCATTTAACCTTGAAACATCTGTTCAAGTGTTAATTCAAACTCTGGCCTGTATTTCCCTATTTTATACTGGGGCCAGTTTTTCTTTTGTTAATGAAAATATTCTCAGCTATATTCCATCTTCACAATCCTATAAATCTACTGACGTTCATCCTAAAAATTTTGCCATAACTAATGGGAAGTCGCTCTATGTTGCTAAAAGTGTTTGTTTGTCTATCAAAATAAAGGGATTTTCTTGGAAGCAATCCTTTTTTGTTGTTCCCAATTTACCACATGATACAATTTTGGGTATTGATTTTATGACTAAGACTCAAAAACTAATATTGATTTGGCTTCTAAGCACATTATGTTTAAATTCAAGCCTTCTGTTAAAACTTTTTTCAACAAAAATCTGGATAGTGAAAATCTCTGCAATTGCAAAAAATCCTCTGAAATAAACTAAGTCCTTAATGACTTTTCTGATATCATTACCTCCAAGTGGGGCAAATGTGACATCCTTCCACATGATATTTCTCTTTCAAATAACCAACCGGTCAGATCCCCTCCCTATTCTTGTGCCCCCCCTAAACTTGAAATATTCAGAGAGTTGATTCATGACTTGGTTGACAAAAATGTTATTTGTCATTCTAAATCTGCGTTTGTTAGTCCTGCGTTTGTTAGTCCTGCGTTCATAATCCCACGCAAAGGTGGTGGTCATCGACTTATAGTCGATTATAGCAAAATGAACAAACAAATTATTTTTGACCCATATCCTAAGCCAATGTTTGAAAGTGCTTTTCAACATTTAGGAGGGACGAAGATCTATAGTCTTATAGATCTTAATGCCAGTTTTCTCCAATGTGCGCTGAAGAAAGTTCAAAAAAGTGTACGGTGTTTGCTACTCCCTGGGGTTGTTATGAGTTTGACAGAGTCCCTCTGGGTATTTGCTGTGGAGGTGCAACGCTTAGTCGTGTTTTGGATCACATCCTGTCGTATTTCAAATTCAAGTTTGTTTTTAATTATTTGGATGATATTCGCATATACAGTCAATCAGTTACGGAACATTGTGAACATATCCGTCTTGTGCTCCAGCGGCTAAGGGAAGCTGGACTTACCACTAACCCAGATAAAGTTACGTGGACTACTGCCTATTAAATACCTTGGGTACATTATATTTAAAGGTAATATCCTTGTCGACCCTGAAAGCGTTAAGCCTATAATTGAGTACCCTACTCCTAAGAATTTCAAACAAGTCCAACGCTTTGTGGGCATGTGTGCCTACTACGCTAGATCTATCCCTCTCTTTTTTCAACTTGCTGCCCCTTTAAACCAGCTAAAAAAGAAAGGTGTACAATTTTTCTGGGGCTCAGAAAAAAAGGAAGCCTTCTCCGAGTTAAAAGAAGGGTTAGTTTCCCCAAAAGTTCTTAAAATGCCTGACTTTTCTTTACCTTTTGAGCTTAGAGTGGATGCATCTTCATTCGCTCTTGGAGCAATCTTATCTCAATGCCACCCTGAAGGGGTGTTCCCTATCTCTTTCGATAGTAGAACCCTCACTGAAGCTCAAAGAAAGTACAGTCTGTATGAAAAAGAATGCCTTTCTTGTATTTTCAGTATCGAAAAGTTCGCTGACTATCTTGAACAACATGAGTTTAACTGTATTTAAAATCAAATTGAAATTCACAAATTGATTTGGAATATTATATAAGAGGACATATGATACAGTATTCCTGTAAATTACCAATATTGTATGCGCCATTCAGTTATGTAAATATCAGGACATGAGGCTGTCAACCATACATAACAGCTTTATAACAAATGGTTACATGTGTGCAGCTTAAGATGTTGACCTAGTCTGGTCTGCCGGTGAGAGAAAAATCAGGATATGAATCCTAGCCGGGTGTGTTCAGGGTTGTTTTCACTCTCTTCAAGCAAATGTGGGTGCACTTCTAAATGATATCTTCCTCATCTCTACACAATTTGTGTAAATATCCAGAGAGCCACAAGTGGATCACTTCTTATTTGATTTGTCTTGGAATTGTGGCAATGTTCATGCTCCTATTGTATTTTAGTTTGGCAAACATTTCTGATCATTTCAATAAAAATGTTCTTTACTTTGTCTGTTTTTCAGGCTAATGTACACCCTGATTTAAGTTTAAACTGCCAAAAGAGCAAGTGAAAAAGTTTCATTGACTTTAACAAACCATAATTTATGTGAAATACTTATAAAAGAATATTTAAATCAGTATTTAGTAATATAAATGAGCTTTGCTTTAGCATGGCCTTTCTGAACACATTGATTATTTCAGTTCGCAATTTATAAACTAATATAATACTAGAATAGTCACAAAACCCATTCCTCCTGTCGACCATTCACCAATAAGACATTTTTTGACCTTAATGAGATTCGAACCAGGAGCCCTTAGCTAAACAGGCAGATGTGCTATCAACTGAGTAAAGATGTTGGATGTTTAGTAATATAAAAAAAAATACCTGTAGATAATATATGGTTGAAATGTCATGATATTGTACACACATTGTTTGTGGATGAACTGATTCCAGTATCATTTATTCAGTTAAGGTCACACACGGGTTCTAGTAACACAACACCAAATACATTCTTGTAGGCCTACATGTTGGCTTCTTAAGAGCCCAGATGAGCACTTTAACACAAATCATTGTCCACACTAACTGACCGCGGCACTAAACTGCATCCCCTCCTTCCCCCCCAAAAAACATGATCCATTACACAATCAAAGAGTGGAGTCAAGAGGGCATTAAGTGCCAACAGGTCGTGGGCTTCCTTAACTCAATGTGCCAATTTAACTGTCGACGCCAACACTTAATTTGTCCCCGCAATGCAGTATTATGTAAGGTTATTTTAGCTCAAAGACTGGTGAAAAGGTATGAATCAACTCAGTTTTCAATCCCTCAAGTAAATAATTGATATTGGACTTTTTTTTTCCCCCACACAATAAGAAACTTGTGAGTTGTACTTTGAAACTTAAAGATAACAGGTGGATTCTGTAGTTTATGTACACACATGTATTTTTTTATACCTTTCCAGTCAATAATATGATATCAAAACTGCAAAGTCTAGTGAGAGATAAATATAAAGACAAAATAAACTAAAAAAAAATCGTTGCAAACATTGTCTGGGCTTTTACAGAGCTTAAGTGTGCAAAATGTTCAATTCCAGACCCGACTCCTTTGAAATAAAGTTACCATCATTCATCATATTTCACTATCCAGAAGAGTAGATATAGACACCTGTCAGCAGGCGCCTTGAGGATCATGTAGAGGAGGGGGTAGAAAGGGAGGAGATACCCCTCTCCCCACAACTTGCAATCTCCTGCCACTCTCGACACAAGATGGCACAAGCAGACACATTCCAAACAAATAGGACATATGACACACGCCACTTGGCTGCTGGCTAGCGCGGTCGGTCCAGATAATGTGACACCAGACTATGATAAAATCCACCTGCAACAGCTGCTTCTTTCATTATACTGGTCAATATCTAGGCTGCATTTAGACCCTAACTACAAGGAAACTGGTGTTAAATTACACCAACAAGGAGTTGAAGTGTGTTTGGAAATTCTTGTATTCAATCAACTATCTGCGTTGATTTGAGTTTATTAGCATGCTTCAGTGCCTATATACTGGCTAGTGTTAACTTAACCTAATTAAATATAGAATAAACTTTCAATCAATTCTCAAAAGATAATATAATATGGATCTAGTTGTATTTGTTACCTGTGATATCTTACCACCTATCAAAACAAGACACAATTAATGACACTAACGGAGTTGAGATTAAGATTGAATTTTAGAGAAAATGTACCCCAGTTGTGTAGAGAAAGCATAGAAAAAAAGTTTTTTGTTGTTGTCAACAATGTTAAACAATGTTAATATTTTACTGTAATATTGTATTTCTATTCATAGTATCTATCAAAAGTGACAGCTTCAGAGCACGACTTGACATACACATACATGAAAATGTGTATCAATGAACCACTGTAATTTTAGCCAGTCCAAATACTTCATATTGAAGCTGATAGATGGAGATACCAGTTCAATGCTATATTATGATCATGAATAAAGTTATAAATGAGAAAATAAACGAGTAGCAAAAATATTTGTTTTCATGTTTTTCAACGACTTTTGCCCCTTCCCCCCCTGATATCAGTTGTGTTGCGAGAAAGTCTGTGCCAAATTTCATGCTGGTATCCAAATATGGAATATCCTTGACAATTCTTGGACTAACAAAGTGCACTAAATTATAAATGTAAATAAGTCCATGCAAAAAGAGTTTGGAGCCTTTTAAATTTAATAAAAATAATAATTATAAATTATAATAAATAATAATAATACATCCAGTAAAGAAACAATTTGTCATAGCAAGTAGCCACAAATTTATGTTGAGTGTTTTAAAACCTGAGAGTCATTTAATGTAATGGTATTCCAAGCAGCACTAGCATATTCTAGCTTAGATCTGACCAAAGCATGGTACAATGTAAAAATACAATCAATTTTAATAAACAAGAAGATAATAAATTTAATAATTCCAAGTAATTTCAATGATTGAGAAATTATATGGTAAAAGTGAAAGTAAAGTTTGAGGTCTAGGAGAACACTGAGATCATTAATATCGAGGGTGTGAACTATGTTAGTGTTAACAAGTTCATAAGTATAAAATATATTAGTTTTCCTTGTAAAAGGTATGCATTTGAAAATAAAAATAATAATGCTTTAATGACAAAGTTAAGACTTCCAACTTCTCTTACACTCAATCAAAACTGACAGTTAATTTAGTGCAACTAAACTAAAGGGTTATTTTTGAGTTAAACCTAAAGTGAAGATAGGGGGCACACACACACACAATCACATCAGAAAATACCATACAAGTCTCACACTCCTCAATTTCACGAGTGAGCTCACTCATGCAGGTATGTGCAGGTTTTAGTTTGAAAACATTTTTTCCTGCCACATGTATACTATACTGAAAATTGTCACAATGTTTCCTTTTGTTTTTTGTTCACCTAAATATTACAAGAAAAATATCTCTCTTTTTTTTTCATGCAGTACTTTGACTATTCTTCCAGGCTATTAGCATATTTACAACAAATGGGCAGGGATGAGTAGTGTGAAATTCAGAAGCAGTGTGGTGATCCAAGCTAGAGCGGTAGTGACACCTTAGAGCAGTGGTTCTCAAAGGGTGTGCTGCTAAATTCTTCACGTTACTTTTTTTGACATTGCCGCTTACTACCTGTTCGAGCTGTACACCCATTTATTAATATGATGCTTTAAAAAGGTAGGGGAAGGTTGAATTTGAGGAAGAGTACATATATTTTTGTGGAGGTAGAGTTGAAAACCATTTAGAAAAAGCCCCTTGAACAGAATTTAAACTTTGATTTCTCTGTAATCTACAGTCCAGTTTATTGTGAGAGTGATTCCTTGGATTGATTATGAGGCCACATAAGCGAATGTTATATTATTGTTTAAAACAATTTTTTTTAAAGTAGTTTCATCCAATATTAATTTTTTTAAAGAAATAAGAGGAAAATGTCCAAATACTAATATATTTATTTCCAAAGAATTTAATCAAGAAGTTGAGTAATTAATGAGAATCTTGTTGCTTCTTACACAAAGTTCAATTTGTGGTCAAATAGACTGTAAAGAGCCTTCACTCCAAAAATTTATACAGGGTGTCTACTGAGTTGGAGAAACAAAAATTAGTGGCTTTTGGTGACCTTTTTTGACCACAAAATTCCTTCGGTAAACTATGGCTAATGTTAACCTTGTTCTTGGTATGACAGTAAAAACAATCAGGCAACTTGTGGCTAGTGCATGGCATCATGGGTGACTTGACGTTTGACATGTTTGCGCTGTTATGATGCGCAGGAAATTCAAACAACAATATTTTCATGACTTTATGAGTAAAATATTGAAAATTCATAAATTATTTCCCCCGCACCCCCAATTAGTAACTTTTTCGTGACTTTCGTGACCCAGTAGATACCCAGTTATATGGCGCTCAGTTGAGGGAAGTTTGGACATGCCTGCTAGATCATTAGATCACCGAAATGAGTCCAACCAAATATGACAATGTTTTAGATCTTTTAATGTTTGTTGAATTCAAAAGCATGTCACCAAACTTTCTGTAGCTACTTTTAGTTTCTTTTGTTTGTTTTTTTCTGAACTGGGAGATTAATCCAACTATATGTTTATCAAACCACTGGATATATTAAAATAGCAGGAGTGACTGGAAAAGCATACACCAACCATACAAGTTAAGGAAATAACTACTCACCGTTCCTTGCCTCGGGACTGGAAGAAACCTCGAACGGTGGAGCCGATAAGGTTTTTCTTCCTGGTGGGGCTGGCCTCATTGGTTGAATTGGTACTGGCACTACGGGCTCTCTTGTGGGCGGCCAAGCCACCATCCCCCCGATTGTTAACACCACTGGCTAGACTGCCAACACCCGCGTTGCCGGTCACAGTGTGGGCACTCCCGCTGCGGTGGTTGTCGACTGTTTGTGTGGTGTTAGCACTGATATTGTTATTTCCACTGCGAGCCTGCAACCACACAATCGGTTAAAATTTAAAATACTATTATTATGAGGTTTAAACAAGCAAGACATTTTATATTCTTCAATAGCAGGCACATTAAGGCAATCTTATCAGTGCGTGTCTGCTATCTCTGAATGAATATTTCATCACTATCACTTTTATATGCAGTCAAGCACAAGGATTACCAACAATTGAAAGAAAAAAAATAGTATAAATAGATACTCAACAAACAATACAAATTTGTAAAACTGCCAACTTTTACAGGAACACACACCAAATGGGGCTTATTTATCTTTGCTTTTACAAGTTAAGGTACAAAAATATCAGCTGGAGTATTTAAATGATCTATTTTTCTACTTAGTAAAAAGGAATAGTAAAAATGACACATTTTAACATAAGATACATTAATGCCTTATGAATTATTGATTGTCACAGTAGTAAACAAACCTTCAAATATTAATGTCTATGTATAGTTGTTATGTAAAAACCATTAAAACACTGTATAGTTTAAAACGTAGTTATGTTCATGTACACAGCAGAGAAAATTTAGTAGAGTTGGCTGCCATTCATGGGGACTAATTAGTGCCCTCATAGTTGGTTCGTGTATTAAGATCAAAATTAAATTCGCAATCAAGGCTGACGCTGTAGGATTATCTTAGGGAGGTTCATGTTCAAAACTTGGCCAGGGATATTAAAAGGAGAATCACCAATCAGAGCAGTGATTCCAAAACGTTGAGACGCCTCACTCAGGCATTCACGGTGTCATCAAAAGGAACAACAAAATGTTAATTATGTTTCCAATATGATTATTGATTCTCAAACAATTAGTTCAAACTAAACAAAAAAGAACATATTTAGACTGTGTTTGTAGTTTTTGAAAGATTAGTTCCTCGCAACTCCAAGGAAAGAAAATAATGAACATATTCTCTGTAGACTGGTAAAGGCAATGCCTCCAATGAATAAACCTTATCAAATGTAGTAACATACATACTTTACTTTAACAGTAATTTTTAATTGCGGACTTTTAGCTATGTTAGAAGAATTTTTTTAGACATTTGGATATACTGCACAACTCTTGTGTTTCAATTTATTAATTAGTATCTATTTAAAGTATTTCAACCAAAGTTGCTATACACAAAGAAATCACAAAGCACCCCTTTAGAAGGTTTACATTTAATTGTCTTATTAATGCTCTAAAAGTCTACAAAGGTATAAAAGAATTAACTAATTTGGGTAAATAGCTAATTATTTTGGCACTAAATTAATAAAGATAATTTGTTAAATTTTCATATTTATTAATTTATGGGAAGAAATTCATAAAACAATTTCAAATGTAAATGTTTGGGAACCTTCGAGTAGTATTACAAAGTATTCGATACTTAATTTAATTAGGAAGTTACAGGAACTAAGGTTGGTTTTTTCCGTTGTGTGCTATTTGCCTTCAAAGCTATATACACTTTAACTGCGCTAGTGAGGTAGGGATTTTGAAAATGTAATCTTATTTTCTTGGAGAGCTAGTGAAAAATATATATATATTTTATATACTCAGTATGTCTTAACTAAATTCAAACCCCTACCTATCAGTCACCGGCAAACCAGACCGGATGAGCCCGGTTTTTAGGCTGTATGCCCATTGATGCAGATATGGTTTAATAAAATATGCCAAAGTAACTTATATGGCTGACAATAGAACAATGACATTAAAAATTGTATTTCTAATTTTGCTTATAAACTGTAGTCTATTTAGAAATATATTTAAATTTCATCATTTAATTTATAGTATTTAAGAACACTCACCCAATGACTTTTGCTCATTGCCTGCAAGGACTCTCCCAAATGAAGCTCTCCACTCCACTACACCACCAACACTCGAGTAAAATGGGGAATCGTGTAAATGTGTCACCTATCGAATGAGTACTTACTAATCCTGTATTTGTTGATTTATCAATTGTGTATCGTAAATAAATTGACAACCCTGTATTCCAATCTTTTACAAACTAACAAACCTATACCTAAAATTACAACTATTACTTAAAAATAATAAATTCACTAGTATACAAAATGTTACAAAGTCAATGTGAGAAAATCAAAGAAGCTACAATTAGGGATATAGTTGAGTAGGAAATATTTTGAAAAATTAATGATATGTGAAACATGTTTTCGCTGGGAATCGTAAAGCAAAAATGAAAGACTAAAGAGTAGTGAGTGGCTTTAACTCGAAGGCTTGATGTAGTGAGACGTTGTATTAGAAGGAGTGTGGGGCCCAGTCTTTCACATCTTCTTTGTCGAGTTTCTGAAACAATTAAGAATTTCATGTCACAAGCAGTCAAGGACTAAATTGGCAAAGAACTGCACTTGATCAAAGCTATACAAGCTATTGTTTATAGTATGCGAGCCAAGTACAGTCATACTTTTGGTAAAACTGTATCAATATACCAATTAAAATTAATAATATCGTTTGCGACCATCACAAATAGTTAAGCTTAAATCTTTTGGGAGCAAAGTTAAAACTTTTTTATCACTGTGTATCAGGTTGTACACAGATATGATAGTTACTCTAATGGGGTAGGGATGAGGAAGGAAGCACTTTAGAGGCAATCTATCCGCATTTGTGTGGACGGAGAATGGTAAACATTTAAGAAAAACCACCCTCGGTAGACCCAAAGGGGATTTGAACCTTGATTTCCCCATTATCAACAGGGCAGTCTAACATGAGAATGACACATTAAACCAGGGTTAACAAAACTTTTTGGGACCCACCCTTCACTTGTCAGATTTTCCTTGTGACGCCCCTGTACCAAATGTTAAAAAAAAATGCCCAAATTATATTTAGTGGCATTTTTTAAAAAGAAAATTGTCATTTATATTATTAGCTTATATTCTTTTAAATGTAAAAGTACAAAATTAAAACAAAATTGCAAAACTGAATAAGAAGGAATTAGAGTAGACATGTTTTCTTGTATGATTTATTCAATTTTTTTTTCAAACGAGTGCGCGTACATGTATTGAAAATTTGCATGTTGCATTTCACTATAAATTATAAGTTTTAGTTTTTCCTTATAGCCACAACGCTCCAGACCAAGACCGGCAATGCAACGGACAGTTTGGGAACCCTTGCATTAGATCATTTGGCCACCAAATCAGGTAAAGTCATAAGCTACTGACTTTGCTTCTATTTGTATTTAGAAATATGACTCGCTTTACAAAACTTACGTGAATATAAACTAGCCATATATATTTAAAATAACCTTAACTTCTTTAGTTCTAATAATAAATAGTCATGAATGCTCTAGTTAACACAGGGAATGTCATTTCATGTAATAGTTTGGCTTTTTTCTTTTCCCACTAAAAGAATTGAAATGATAACTCTAAAAAAATCAGCGAAGGATTGTAAAAAATAAAATAATATGCTGCATGAAAAGGGAATAAAGAATCAGTTGTTGGTTTAGTAAAAAAAAATGCTTGTTGAATATAATAAAAGAATAAAGTCGTTTGATCCTTAATAAGTGTTAATTAGTTTAAAAATGACACCTGGACACACGTATCAAAGCCCAGACCCTTGGTTTAGCATGCCAATACTCTACCCCTGGCATTGGCACATTAATACAAAGGCTATTTTCCACTTTGGTTCAATTCCCATTTCTAGGTATTAGATTATTCAACTAATTTAAAATAGTTAAACTGTGGTCGCCTCCATATTAATTTAAGGTCTGGATACACTTCTGTAGGAAAGGTTGAGTATAAAGAATTTTAAGGCTGATTTTTCACTCAGGGGTTTTCCCGCGACCTTGTACATTTTCCGGAAATGATGTCATCAAAGATGGCAGAATTTTGTTAGAATAATAAAATATTTTGAAAATAGCGCCGAAACTATGCCAGTTATGAACAAATGTTAAGAGTATTTCTTTGTTCACCATCTCATTTCTGACAAATTAGCTCTTTTGTATTTTTTCTCTATGTTACATAGTTTTCAATAAAATGGCACTCTCAGGATAACAAAATGGTTTCTCTGATATAGCGACGAAATTATGTGAGCTACGCAAAAATGTTAAAGAGTACTTATTTGTTCGCCACATCGTTCTCGACAATTTAGCACTCTTGAATTTTTTCTCCACGACGCATAGGTTTCGAGAAATCGTTCCGGAATATACTAATGCCACAGCATTCACTTCTTTTGAAAATGTTGAAAAACCTTGTTTTGTGGTAATTCTTTTAGTACTATTAAAATTAAAAAATGGAGGATTATAAAACAGTTATAGTCAGAGAAGTATTCTACCATATTAATTTATTTTAATACCTCAGAAAAAAATTATAATAAAACAATTCACACATAAAAGGGAACATAAGGATTACTACCAATTAGGTTATATTAATGTTTAAAAGAGCAGGATAACAAAACTGTTGAGTCAAGAGGAGTACACTACCATAGTCATTTTTGGGTTGATTTAAAAACCTCGGAAAACGTTCATCACTCAAACATATGTGTTTCTAGTCTTGATTCTCTACACTTCCGCACTTACCAAATGAACAACCAGATACTTCATTTTTTATGCACGTGCGAGATGAAGTGGCACATTTCAGACAAGAACAAGCACCAACAAAGTCAGTTGGGCACCTTTACGTATTTTTCTGAGGTTTCAGAGTACTGTCCACTTCCTCAAAGCCGAAGTCCCGTGGATCTAAAGTCACACATACATCAACAATACAATGCTGCTGTAGTTATGTGTGGAAATAAGCCCTCATCAAGTGGTCTTTTAAACACTTGCTAGTTGAAGGTAAATCAGCAATGTCCATGTTCTTACCATGGTGAAACAGCCCTAATCTGAGTTGGTTTAGAGTAAGTAAATGAGAACCCTTTCTTAACAAGGGCACTAAATATTCTTCGGCTGGTTTCAAACAATTTTCTATGTCTTTCCAATTACTTGACACTCCAAACTTCAACAAGTATTTTGACGGATCACAATTGAGAGCTGATTTATTTGTTCCAAACCTACTTGTATAATCACCACCAGACAATGCGTAAATAGATGGAAGCAGAAAGCACATATCCTGCCCTAAATACTTGTGAAGCTCGTGAAGAGACAAGGTACAAGTAGTCACCAACACCAATTCACATCCACATTTCTTGTACACCTAATTGATGGAAAGTAAGCAGTGTGTGGGGAAAAAATCTGGGTATCAATTGATGAGACAATAGATGTAGAAGGCCGCTATATCGGTAACATCGTTATTGGAATGCGAACTGATTACTCTTGGTCAAACATTTCTCTTGAATACAGAAATCTTGGATAAAGCCAACCACTTCACAATCAGCAAGTTGTTTGATAAATCCATGTTTCTGCTTTGGCCTGATGGTATTTAGCACAATAATGTTCTTCTTTTTCTAAGGGATGCTGTGCGCCGTATATGGTCAAAGCAGCAACTGTAATTAAAACATTATATTCTAAAATTATTCACTTAACATCTGTCACTCATGCAGTTCACCGAGTTTCTGAAGAAGTGAGAAAGCACTTTGGAAATGTTGACCAACTAGTGTCAAACGTTAAAAAAGTATTCTTGAAAGCGCCATTTAGAGTACTTGATTTCAAGACGGTGGCACCTGATGTATCCTTACCACCTCAGCCAATAATTACACGATGGTGCACATGGCTTCATGCGTGTTCTATTATTGTGACCATATTCGTGTTTTAAATACAGTTGTGAACAGATTTTACAGTGAAGAGGGCATATCTATCAAGATTGCACAAGATATGCTTTCAGATCGCAAAATTGAGGGAAACTTGGCGTTTATCAAGGCTAGTTCCAGTATTTTGATCATAACCATAACAAACTTAGAAAAGAAAGGTGTGTCATTGTCTGACGCTACTGCTCTTATCACAACACTGCAGGATAACCTCAAGAAAGCTTCAGACAAAATTGGAGAAGCAGTGTTTGCAAAACTTCAGAATGTGTTGATAAAAAATTCGGGATTCAAAACAGTGTGTAAAATTGCTTACATAATCACCAGTAGAAGTGACTCTTTAGAAGACATTGAAGAGGACATATTGCCGGGCGACATTCCATACTTCAATTATGATCTAATAAAACCCGTGGATGTAGATCGCAGCTTCTCCAGGTACAAAAACCTCTGGGCCGATAATTGCCCATCATTCACACCTGAGAATCTGAAGATGACCTTCGTTGTGCATTGCAATGCAGAATAAGGTGAAATCTAAGATGCACTTTTATCTCTATACCATTCTCACATGCACACAAATGTTATTCCTGTTTTATTATTTTTAGTTGGCAGATTGATTATACAATATTTATTAATTTATTCCTCCTTTTGCAGGATTCCCCCATTATCATAAATGAACAATAAATAATAATAATAATAATAATAATAATAATAATAATAATAATAGAATTTTAAATGTATTATTAATTTTTAAGATCGTCTTTTGTATTTTTTAGAATAAAAAAAATCGAGTTTTTAAGTGCATCTTTTTTGTTTTTAAGGGCATTTGTCTTATTTTTGAGAGCATTAATACACCATTTTAAGTGCATTTTTGGGGTTTTAAGGACATCAGCTTCCGAGCCCTGGTAGTAACTAATTATTAGGTTAAATACACAAGGTTTTTGCTTGTTTTTGTGTGAATGAAAAAGGGTGAGGGTCAGGGTATATTTTTTACTTGGTAATGTTATGCACAATATGATTTATTAATAAACACACGAAAAGCAACATGTTTTTACAGACATACACATAGAGGGCTCAACTAATAAAAGGTTCATTGATTAATATGTTTTGCTTATGTGGGAAAACTACCAATAACATATCATTTTTAAAAGAGGATGTTTGTAGCTAAGATATTAGTTTATTAAATGTAAAAATAATCTGTAAAATGTTTTGATATAAATATGATGGTAAAATGTAGTATGAATAATTTTAAATAATTTAACTGAAAGTGTGTTTTATTAATTTATATACCTTTACCTTCTTAGAGTTTAATTTATGTTAAAATTCAATACTTACTTTGGGAGAGATACAGCTTCTTTTTTAGGCTTGGGAATTACTTATGTATATTTACTACCACAAAACTTAATTTTTATTTTTTTTGCTTGAGAAGGAGGCATTTTTTTATTTTCCATAGTCACTGATTGTTTTAAAATAATATTAATGTATAGTAAGCTACTTAAAGTAGTTTTGAAAACCTACAATTTTTTCTAATAATCACATTAATTTATAGTACCTATTAACTAAAACCGGCTCGGTGATGTAGTTAGCTAACACGCTAGTTTTGTGTTGGGCTAGAATGCCGAGGGCAGGGAGATCCAGGTTAGAATCTCGATTGGGTGAGCTGAAGGGTGGTTTTCCTTAAATGGTTTTACACTCTCCCTCCACACAAATGAGGGTTAACTTCCTCTAAATTCAACCTTCTCAATCCCTAACTCATTAGCTTAATTAGTACTCAAGCGTGTAACCCGAACGGGTAGTAAGACGCGGTTCTAAATTAATTATCTAAAACAATTTAATAACACAATATATATATTTTTACCCTTCGCTGGTATGGTGGATTTGTGTCACATAACTGGTATGGTATGGGTCAAAATGACCCACTTTTTTTTTAAATAGAGTCCTAAATAAGAACACTCAATGATGTTAATTTGATATATAATATAACATTTACTGATTATGAAAAAAAAAATTAAATTAAGTTTGTTGCTCGAAATATTTGTTAAAATGTGTGCTATTCTTCAAAGTAGTCAAGTCACTACAAAAACTTAACACTTATCTTGCTTTGTAAAAGCTCCTTTAATGTAAAGAGCAATGGTAAAACCGGTCTGGGACTACGTCACAACAAACCCTCGTGGGTCTGAGCGCAAAGATAGCAATCTATGAGCAGAGGAAATGGCTTCAGCAGAAAAACCTCAAACCCTCAAGAAAGTTTCTACTCAAAAATCAAAGAATTTAGGTTTTTAGAAACAGTACACTTATTGTAGAGGGTAAAAAAAATATTTTTTTAAATTTTAAATCTAGTGTCAGGCAAGGGAATGAAGTAATTATAATAATATATCTTCAGTGGTATTATTTTAATAAATTAATTAAACTTTATAATCATATGCAGTATACCATGTATCATTGGATTTTAGTGGTTTTATTTATTTATTTCAGAAAAAAAATTTTTTTGTTCCAGAAATAGTCAAAACTTCACTTACTAAAATAACTTAAAATCCAACTCTGTATAAAATAAATGTGGGTTTTAATTACTAAATAGAATTGTAAAATATAATTGAAAGCCCTGGATTTCAAAAATTAATAACTTTTATACTGTTTTATTTGGGATAATTATGTTTGTTTTATTCAAAGACCCCACATTTTATTTAATTGTGAAAAAACGTTCAAAACAATTAAATGGTAATTTATATTATATTTTAAACTCTTATTAGTACAAGTTCAAGAAAAAGCCAGGTGTTCCCCCTTAAAAGCCTTACTTTGGTCAAAATAAATAGTATCAACCTGGCCTTGAGTAGAGATTTGAAGGGTAACATGCCCCTGAAATTCTACTAAATTTGTGATAGTAGATTTATTTTTTATAAGACTATGTTGATTTTTCGTATGGTCACATATTATTTTCTCGAATACTTTGGAGAAAGTATTTAAGAGAGAAATAGATTTATAACTACAAACATTTGTTTTTGCCCCTTTTTTTAAAAGAGTATAACAATATTTGTGGGATCAGTGTGCTTCTTGTTGTATACCCTAATGTGCTCTCTGTTCTCTCAATCTCCTTCCTTGTTTAGCAGGTATGCAGCGGCAGTCTCGCTTGGCTGGGGGATTAGAGAGGACAGGGGAGAAGGAAAGGCACAAGTCTGGAAGAATCTGGCTTCATATTATTCTAGCTCAGTATTCTAGAAGTAGAGAAATCCAGACTCTTAACTGTGACCCCTATATATACAAGGTCGCAACACACGGCTCCAGCTCCAGTCCGAGTTAAGGCTAGCTAAGTGGGGACACGTCTGAGATAGCGTACCCGAGAGAGGATCGGTGAGTCCAGCATTTGTGTGTGGGGACCAGCGGCGATTTAAGTGGACTGTATACGGGTGAGGTAGACATTGTTATTGTGAAATATATTATAGTGAATATATTTGTTGACTGTTTCAAATATTTGATTATTATTGTGTGTTTTATAGAAAATAATTTGTTTATTTAATTTACTTCCATCATTATGTGTTTTATTAGCTTTTTAATTTATAGACTTAATTATGACTATTATTATTTAATTCAATGACTTGTTTAGTTATTATATTAACTGTGAAGTTAATTCAGTGTATATTTTGTTTTATTTTTAATAAACACAACCTTTACCATTCTTTCATTTGATTTTAATCAGCAACCAACTCCAGTATTCATAATAGAACTCGAAGTTCACATGGTGATGTTGGAACGGCCCGCAGCCCCCCTAGGTCACACACGTCCTGCATTACAATAGAATTGACAACAAATTGATTCTATATTAAGGGAAAAGTTTCATTTCATGCTATTTTCGATTGAGTTCATCCAAATGGCTCTATTTATAGTTAAAGTTGTTTTAAAACTAAAACTGACAGCTCCAAAACAGGTGACTAGGGATTGTATATTTAACCGAGATTTAGATGGCAGCGTTTGACATGAACTGCTTATTATTTGTATACTGGGAGATTGGTAGACTACCGAGACTAGACTATAAATACCATCTTTAATCCAATGTGAGTTTAATGGTGACCTAAGCAGGTAAATAAACCAGTCTGAACTATTTACAAGCAGGTACTTATCCTGACAACTTTCATTAATAACATCTTGGTGTATGTATTGCCAAAAATTTTAGTCTCAAATGAAAAATAAGAAAGGAAAAACTAAGGAAATAATGCTTGTTTATTGCTCATGTGTTTAGCTATACTTTCTACTGTGTACACAAGGATTATAAGCATATAGCATATAGCTTTCAAACCAACAGATCCTAGCACAAAATATGAGGTTTAAAGGTGCGGCAAAACACAAGTTGTTAAATACTAGAACTTAACATCCTCCAATCCTAGATAGTGAAATATGTATGTATTCATATGAAACGAATTAACAGCTGAGTGCTGGGTTTGTGTCGAGTTTGTATTAAAGTTAGTTCATAAGTCATTTGTTGATATAATCAGTCAGTTTAAAAAGTGCACATTAAATAACTCAAATTAAAAAAGTAGGTGGACTAACACACAAATAATAGATTATTGGTGCTGGTGACAAGTTTCAAACCAGTATCCTTGAAAACAATGGTTCCTAGCCTTTTCTAATTAATGGGCGAGAAAAATTATATGTTCCCTATGAAGGATCAACAAGGTCTAAGGATTGGGGAAAAGCCCCGAATTAATAAAAGCAGGCCTTATCTGGTTAAAATATAGATTCTAGAATTTATTTAACATATAATTCTCATGTATACATTTTTTCAGACTTTTTGTGTGTCCATTTTTGTAATTGTGAGCCATGTAAGTTAGTTAATGTTAGCCCTAACAGTATCATTCTTTAATTTCCTGTAATTATATAAGCCGTAATATTTTTGTATATGTTATATATTCATACATTTAAAAAACCTATGGGTAGTTTTTGGAAGAGTGTGATGAGTTTATACAGTAGATGAGAATCATTTCAACATTCAATTTTAATGGAGATTAATTTGAAACAATTTTTTTTTAAACTGTCAGTGTACATGGGTAGTAGATAAAACTGCTTGTAAAATGATGTTAAAATATATCCTTATAGTTTTTAAAATAATAAAATAGGCCTACTAACAAAAACAAATATTGTCTTGTAGAAAATTAAACTTTGAATACTTTTAATTTTGTTGTTTTGTTTGCATTTTATAGACTTTTACTTAAAGGACTTACACTCTTTAAACATTTAAATGTGTACACGATTCATTTTTAATTTGTTTTTAAACAAAACATAGGCATTAAAACGGACCCTTAAATGATGAATCATTTGAAAAATTGTGTTTGCTAATGATATTACAATACATTTCATGATTGTAGTTCAGAGTTATTACACACCCTCTTTTGAAGAACTTCCCTATCTCGGAAGTTATTTTTCTTTCTGTTTTTATCGGTTGTATTTATGAAGCATTTTATTGTGGTATGTGTAAAAGAAAAACTACGCCGAGCACTTGTTCAGCCAAATGGTGCCTACCTTCTTGGACCTTATCCAGTATTTGCTGTACGTAAACACACCAAGAATAATGCATTGTGGTTACACATAATGGTACTTCTCAAATACTGACAAACCAAACAACCATACAATCACCACCAGTGATAGAACATTATCTTCATAAAGTTGTCCCTTAGTTTTAAGAACTTCCATTTAAAAGGCATACCAAACAAAAGTAGAAAAAATAATACTAAAGAATCCTATTTTATATTATTTTTAACATAATATATCTCATATTAATATAGCTAAAAACAAATTCTTGCATGCTAAAAATCGGTATAAAAACAAATGGTGAATCTAAACGACTTTAATTCATAATGTTTATGGCTGCCCACAGATAAATATTGTCTTTTCAAGGTGGTATGTCTCAAGTGTGATTAGAAACAGTTTATCTTTTTCATAAGGTGGTGTGTTAACTATAATTATCGGTGTATCTCAACTGGGATTAGAACCCATCTCTCTATTCTATAAGGAGGTGTATCTCAACTGGGATTAGAAACCATCTCTCTATTCTGTAAGGAGGTGTATCTCA
>CABFWB010008156.1:0-19647 GCA_902151455.1 Timema bartmani
GATAGCAGGTTGTGTATGTACACTCCAGTATCCTGTTAGGTAGCAGGTTTTTTGTGTACACTCCGGTACTCTGTTAGGTAGCAGGTTGTGTATGTACACTCCGGTATCCTGTTGGATAGCAGGCTGTGTGTGTACACTCCTGTATCCTGTATTTAGCAGGTTGTGTATGGATACTCCGGTATCCTCTTAGATAACAGGTTGTGTGTGTACACTCCGGTAACCAGTTAGGTAGCAGGTTGTGTATGTACACTCCGTTATCCTGTTAGGTAGGAGGTTGTGTGTGTACACTCCGATATCCTGTTAGGTAGCAGGTTGTGTGTGTACACTCCGGTAAATTGTTAGATAGCAGGTTGTGCATGTATACTCCGGTACCCTGTTATGCAGCAGGATGTGTATGTACACTCCAGTTCTCTGTTAGATAGAAGGTTGTGTATGTACACTCCGGTACTCTGTTAGATAACAGGTTGTGTATGTACACTCCGGTATCCTGTAGGATAGCAGGCTGTGTGTGTACACACCGGTATCCTGTTAGGTAGGTGTTTGTGTATGTACACTCCGGTACTCTGTTAGATAGCATATTGTGTAAGTACACTCTCGTACTCTGTTAGATAGCAGATTGTGTATATACACTCCAGTATCCTGTTAGGTAGTGGGTTGTGTGTGTACACTCCGGTATCCTGTTAGGTAGCAGATTGTGTATTGTGTTAGATAGAAGGTTGTGTATGTACACGCTGGTACTCTGTTATATAGCAGATTTTGTGTGTACACTCCGGTAACCTGTTAGGTAGCAGCAGGTTGTGTATGTACACTCCAGTATCCTGTTAGATAGCAGATTGTGTGTGTATTCTCTGGTATCCTGTTAGGTAGCAGGTTGTGTATGTACACTCCGGTACCCTGTTAGGCAGCAGGTTGTGTATGTACACTCTGGTACTTTGTTAGATAGCAGGTTGTGTATGTACACTCCGGTACTCTGTTAGGTAGCAGATTGTGAGTGAACACTCCGGTATCCTGTTAGGTAGCAGGTTTTGTATGTACACTCCGGTACCCTGTTAGATAGCAGATTGTGTATGTACACTCCGGTACCCTGTTAGCTAGCAATTTGTGTATGTACACTCTGGTACTCTGTTAGGTAGCACCAAACCTACCCTCCGTGTTTCACGATTATATTTTACACATCTAATTTTACTATTTAATTGAAATAATTAAATCTAATCCAACGAGATAATATCCCAAATATATTTAATTTACACTGTGTTTCACAGTAAATGTCTAAATGAGGGACGAATGCATCCAGTCACTTGAACATTCTAGAAACCAAGTCTTTGAAAATAACCCTGTTGGCAAGTGGAGGTGAAAACACTCTTGTAATAATCACTAAGCAGTAAGAACCTGCTTTCGTCAAGAGAAAGTGTATTTTTAATTATCACCGAATCTGAGTCAAAACCGTAATTATTCTGTGTCGGTAGCTAGATTAGATCAATATTGATCCAATCCCATTTTAATCATCCCAGTTTTCTAAGGAGTGAAATAGCATCACGTGTGATACCGTATCACATATTCACCCTGTTTACTACAGCAATGACGCTGAGTAAATAATTCACTAAATTTACACAAGGGTTTTTAATCACAACCTGACATCAAGTCACATCACCCTAATCAGAATAACATCAACATGCAAGAGTGGTGAAAGTGTCCCCGCATGTAGAGGGACCATGTTACTATAAATATGCCGCTCTCCGCGGGGAATGAACTAGAGGCAGTGTCACCACCAGACCAATCAAGGAGAGACGGCTACCTTTAAGAGCAAAAGGAAAAGANATTTCCTAACTCAGTCATTTTGTACATGTGGATCAATGCTGCTAAATTCATTAGCTAGTTAGTCACGAAACTCAGACCCTACAGGGTGTATTAATTTTACAGACGGTGTACATTATAATATTTTGCTGACTGTCATAATATATTAAGTACCAAGAGAAATGTAATAGGATCCATAGCATAGATATTTTTAATACAACAACTAACTATTTCAATATTTGTAACCACTTGTTTCTTGTGTAGGGTGTATTATGGGGCCTGGCGACAATAATGCATATTTACCCAGAGGTGAAGCTGCCGTACGTTAGGGGGGAACCACTTGACAGTAATGTTACTTCCTACAAGATGATGTACTCGGACCATCTGCCCAACGAGCTCACTGCGATGGGTATCATTAGCTTCTGTTTAACAATTATAAACATCGCTTGCATCTTTATCACAGCTTTAATTGTACTCAAGGTCAGTTTTAATGTAATTAACTGCATATTTATAAATCTAAGATCATATTCGGTTAATGGATTAACATAGGTGTTGGAAAGAAAGAAATATTAACCGGCTCTGAAAGTGAAAGATGTCCGAAGGAGGAGAATGCTCCCTAAAAATTTTCGGACACTGGATAGTAGTTATTTATATTCTTATGCCATTTAATAATAGTAAGGTAGTAGATCCTGGGCCAAGTCAAGCAAGTCAAGGAAATGAAAAGAATAAGAGGCCATTTTCCAAATTAAAACTGAAGTTTTTGGGCTAGTTATAGGGTTATATTGGTTTGAAAATTAATAAGTCGATAAAATACCTGAATATACATAGCAAGTTTTGCTAAAAACACTGATTGGGTCTGGGCCCTAGAGATTATGGCATATCTGAGACCGAATTAACTAAAGAGTATGATGCTACATTTCATACAATTCATCGTCCAACCCAATCCACCCATTGTCTCCAAACGTTGCCATAGTTTTCAGTTAGTTTTTGTTTTGTCCCTTGAGAGTGGTTTTTGTTTTGCCACATCTTAAAAAACATTCAACAGTGTCTACCCCTGTGAACGCGTAGGAACCAACAACAGTATATGTTACGTCCTTATTTGGGAAGAACTTGTGACACTCAAATAAAATTGTGGCTCGCCTGGCTTCTATCTGTACATATACACCTTCTGGGATGTTAAAAAGCTTATGTACGGTGAAGAAACCCACAAATCTGTGTCTTCAAAGTCAAAAACAAGATTTGTATAATCCTTTATCTGTGCAGCATGGTAGAAGGCTCTAGTGTCAACATCACTAGGCAATGTTGCCACAAACCATTGCCATTTAGCCCACCAGTTTTAACATCGATACAACTATAGTTCTTTGCGAAGAACCATGGCACATTATAGCGCCAACCATTGCTTGTTTTCAGATTTTGAAAGAAACTGTTGTCACTGAGAACCAGAGGGTATGCAATGTTTTTCACTATGAGGGTGTATGTTTGGTACAAAACCATGATGCTGTTCGTACTGCCTCGGACCTGCTTTCATGCTTTCTTTATCGTATATGTCATTAATTAGATTAAACGTTTGGGCTTCAGGATGTAGTTTTTTTAACACCACGTATTACTACCCGTTTGTGCTGTACGCTCTCGATGTAGTTGAAGAACCTGGAGACGTATTAGGACAAAGTGTTTACTGGAGACACTTTTTCCAAAACCACACCGACATCAATTAAAACATGGTAAGCTTGAGGACAAGGTTTTGCTTCAAAGAGCGATACTGACCAGTACTTTGATTTAATTGGAATGTGAAATTGAACATAGCCAGTAAATAAATACGAACTTACTGGTGTCACCTTGTAGTCCAAAAACCCCTATATATTGCTTGGTCTGAAACCATTGATGTTGGCAACACTGACTTTGAGTAGGAAATGAAATGGTGGGAGGCGTGCACACAGAAAATAGGAACCTAGCTTAAGAAACCTTTCAAATTTTAAAACATCTCTGACTTTACCATTTAGACAACACATTTAATCACAACTTTGCTTCAAAATTCAGAGTAAATATAGATTAGTATCACCTATGGGGAAACTTAAGGTACCAGAGGATATTATTTCATAGGCCATACTGATAAGTGGTAACCACATTCAGGATGAATGATAGTGCAGTGTACTCCTATTTTGTTATGCTTTTTCCCATTTAACGCGTGAAAGTACAATTTTTTTATGAGTTAGATTTAAAGTAAAACTGAAAAGAACAAAAATTGATAATATTAACATTTTAAGCATGTTTTGTTTAAAATAATATTTATTATCTTTTTTGTTTTTTAGTTACAACCAATGTTATTCATAAATAATGACCATTTACCAAGATGGCAGCTAAAATCGGTCAAATAAAAAGTGACTCCCACGTTTAATCTCTTCCGAAACACAAATCACTTTTAAGTTATAAAAGTAAAAAAAAAAGTCCCGCTTTCGCTATTCATGGCTTTTAGGTTTCTAACTGGACTGTATCGGCTGCTTATTCATGATATTGGCAGCTATACCCTTCTTCATATCTTAAGACTTGAGGTGTACACTTTATCCTCACCCTGATTACGCGCTATGCTGGGGTTAAAGGGACCCACCACGGTCACAGTCGAGTGCATGTCTAGTGTGAAAATTGAACCTAGACAAATGTTTTATTATTATTATTATTTGATAAACACCTTGAATCCTTTAATTCAATTGCCCCCTACCATGAAAAAGATAAAATTATATTAGGATTTTCTATCGTTTTCATTAGATATTTAAAATGAAGTTGCATCTACCTTAAAAATAAATTATTCACACGTGTTGGTCAAGTAAAGTTCAAATTATTACGTTTGTATTACGTCATGGGCGTTCTTACCAGCATTTTATTTCTTGTTTGATGAATAGAGAAATAAAACAAGCGACATCTTGGGCACAAAATTGCGCCATTTTTATATCCACCCCGGGACAGATTTGTACCCTTCAATGTATCCGGACCATGTTAATATTATATTAAGCTAACAATATTAAGAGATCTAAATTCATTCCTGATTAGGTAAAAAATTAATAGCTAATCTAAAATTATTAACTTTATTTAAATAATCATATAAAACTAAAGCGTAGAATATATTGATAAAATTTCCTTTTTCCTACTATTTACTGCTCCCATTAACTCCTGTTCATTAATGATTGCTGCACCTAAAATGAACCCTGTATCTGAACCATGTACCTGGTGATAGCTCCTATTTTTTTAAATTGTCCATCACTTCTACAAATACAGTTGGTTTCTATTAAATACTGCCCATTTTTGTTATAACTACTGTTATTTACTTTTCATTACTGTTGTTATATAGTAATATAGAACAATATACAGGGTGGGGCAGAAAATGTTTACACATTTAATAACACTATACCTTTATTATTTTAACTACTAAATGTTTCAAATTAAGTTTAAAATAACAACAAAAGATTGACAATGTTCTACATACCCCTGAATTATTAATTAAAAAATGTCCTTAAGATGGCCACAATTATATGTAATACCTTGTTGTAAACTATCTCAAATCTTGAGATAACTAGGCACAATGTCTGTTGTTAAATTGCTTAAACTTCCACCAAAACTCTTTCTTTAATTTTATGAATTGTTTTTGGGGTTAGGGGAGGTCGCATAAACATGACCCAGAAGATAAAGTCTGATGAGTGTGATGGCCATGGAATGTCCTCAAATCGTGAAACAAGGTGCCCGGTAAACATTTTGTGAACTACCTCAAGGTGGTGTGGGCCATTCCCTTACGTTGTACCTATTTCAGGGTTCAGAAAGGTCGAACATCAATGCAAGTGCTTCTCAAAATGTTTCATCAGAACCTTGTTTCACGATTTGGGGACATTGCCTGGCCACCAAGCTCACCTCACTTAATAGCTCCGGATTTTTTATTGTGGGGTGCAATTCAACGGAAGACTGTGCAAAAACAGGTCATGGTTTGACAAGCACTTACAACAATGTATTGCATATAATGGTGGCTTTGGGGCCTCCCTGCAAAATAAAGTAAAAGTAGAAACAAAACATTTTTTTTTATTTGTACCAATTTTCTTATATTTTTTCATTACATAGTGAAAAACATAAATCAATTTAAAAAATCGTTATATCTTCTTCCCATTTTATTGAGGAAATTAGCAAAACCATAATAGCGTCAACGCGTGAAATAAAGTGAGCCTTTGTTAACAAGCTAGTAACGCGTCACAGGGTGGTTGCCATGGCAACCTGACGTCATTTTGTTTCTCCTCGCCATGTTTTTCGGGCTGAGATCAACTGTGGCCAGATTACAGTTGGCAATTAGTTGTTGATTTGTACACTTTGTATGTGTGACGCTACCGGTTTTCGATTACATTAGTGAATAATGAAAGTTTCCGATAATTAAAAAACGAATCTTGGTTCTTTATCATTAGAAGAAAGGTTTTAAATGAAAAACAATGTAAGGCCAGTGCCCTATTTGAACTTAATTCAAACAATTTCAAATGATCAACTTACTGATACACTAATTATTAAAGTATATTGTGTGTATGGTGTTCAAGATAGTGTTAAGAACCTATTTATATATTTTTGGTTTACTGGTGTGTGTGTGTGTGTGTGTGTATGTGGATTTCACAATGGACAATCTTCGGCTTCGAAACAAGTAACTTGTTATACTTTTATATATAGCTTGTATTTACTTTTATTAACATTAACCTTTTTATACTTATTATATTGTAGTTTGTCAGCTAAATATATGATGGTATAAGGTTGATATAAGGTATAGTAGAGATTATTACAGATTTTGAATGTTTATCAACTACCTACTCTATGTACCAGAAAAATAATATTATAATAAATTTGGGACATAGCGTATTTGTGACTAAAATTGACACCATTCTTTCCCAATTTTAAGTTTTTAATAAACTGGATGTATTTAGATTAAAGAAGTAGCAGCGCCATACACATCTAGTCCGGACCTGCGTCGCTTTTGGGAGTACGACATTCGCATGGCTCGGGAGAACAACAGGTCCAGCAGCATGCAGAACAGTGGGGCCCATGGAGCAAACAAAGAGTCAGTTTATTTATCATCATATACAAACAAGTTCTTCTAAATCTAATGCCACTATCGGGAGGGTTGCACATCAGAGCGATAAAATTCGATACAATAAGTGGTAAAAATCTTAATATTACTTTGATACACACCAAGACGATAGTAAGTAAAGCTCAACTTATTTGAATTGTTGATATTGTCGGCAGTAGCAATGAGTTCTTCAAGTGAATAGGCGCGTTGGTTTTTGAACCAAAGAAAGAAGCAGAAAATAACATCCATAAAATTTCAACAATCAACATAATAGTTCTGCAGTTGTTCCGAAAAAACTTACTCTGCATGAAAGAATTGTATTGATTGAGTTATGATTGTTTTAAATTTTTATCAGAAATTGTTTCACCTGCCATATAATCTACTTGATGAGCAGAGAAACGCCAAGCAGAAGGTATTTATGGATGCAGCCTTAGCGTTACTGAATTTATTTTTGTCCGAATTGTAAACAAAGCATTACAAAGCAAGTTAATAAGTGTTTTTTCTGTCATAAAGCCAATCACCGTTGTTCGGATTGTCCTAAATTGAAAGGCAATAAGCAGCAAAAGAGCTCAACACGTAAGCCAAATGTAGTTTAAGGGCCAGTTTCATAGTCAGATTTAGTACGCCTCAAGTGCGGCGCTATACTAAATACAAAACATCACCTACCTGAAATTGAATGGAATGGCCCAGTTTCATATGCGAAACTGGCCCATTCCATTTTGGTATAGGTAGGTGTCGTCCTGTATTTAGTATCGACTCGCACTTTAGGCGTACTAAATCTGACTATGAAACTGGCCCTAAGATAATGCTTATGTGTTTAGTTTGTGTCAACGTCGGCAGCTAGTTATGATATAACAGCGTTTGCTCGATAGTAGTGTCACTGAACTTATGATCAGTGATAGGAACATTAGTTTGGTCTCAATAGATGCATATCAAAGTGTATCTATATAAAATTGATCAAATTAGGATCAATGTTATGTGCTGAAGAGATCGGATTTATATACGCATCTGTGAATCATGAAGGTAATTAGAATGTTATCAAACTTTCCAACATAGCTACTATCCCTGGATTGCAATTTAATTTGCTCTCATTTATCAAAATGGACGTTCATAAGTTCAAAATTGTGTTTGAGAAAGGAAATGCTACCATATAAAAAAGCAATACTTTTGTGGCTGTTGCCACTCAATTTGGTAAAGTGTTTAAAAAAAGTCTCCCCCACCTCTTGAAAAAACATATGCTAGTTCCAGTGTAGCAGCCTTTGATTTATGTCACAAATGGTTTGGCCACATAGAAAAAATGGTTTAGTTCTCTTGAGTAAGATTATGGATGGACTAAAGGTTGATCCAGGATCTATCTCTGATGTATGTGACACCTGCATACAGGCAAAACAAACACGCCTCCCTCACACGAAGCCACACATTAGAACTAAGCACCCTTAGAGATCATACACAATGATGGTTAAGTCCATATTATATTATCAAAGAATGTTACTTGCTTAACCTGATTGATGAATATACTCACTTTACATTTATATACACTCCAAAGACTTAGTTTGAAGTATTTTCACGCTCTAATAAATTTGAAGCAAGTCAATTTAGGTCAGATAATGGTGGATAATTTGTTTAGCAGGATATACTGTATTATTTTAAGAAGCAGGGTGTATAATCGGAATTTAAAGATCAGGCACACCAGTCAGAAGAATGGCATTGCTGAAGGAATGGGACATGTTGTTTACTCCGTCATTCATTTCTTAATAAGTCATTCTGGACTGAGGCCATTATGACTATGGCCTATGTGATAAATAGATCACCTACTGAAGCTATTAAAACCAGGCTCCAGTAGAACTATGCTATAGTGAAAAGCCTGATATTATCAAACTGAAGGTTGTTGGATGCGAAACGCATCTTCGTTAACCTAGTCATGTTATTAAAAGTAAACTTGACAGCCTCTAAAAATGCTACTTTGCTGGTTACCACCCAAACAGGTACAAGCAGTGGTGCTTACTTGAAAGAAAAATAATGCATGGTTATAATACAATTTTTTATGAACATTTATTTCTCAACAATAACTTTATTGGTTCCAAACCCTCTCAATTTATTGAGGTCATTGGTTCTACTCCAGATGAAGTTGTTTATGGGGATATGCAGGAGGAACTGTCGTCAGGAGAATTAGCCGAAATGATTTCTGGCAAAGAAGAGATTCCTGTACCTGAATGAATAAGTGAAGCACAAGGTGATGAACTTAAACCTCTGCATAGGAGTGCGAGATCTCGCACTGCACCCGCGTACCTAAATGACTATATTGCACTAGCTCTTGGTAAAGAGTCATTTATTAACGATTTTCTGGACGCCTTTGAGTATATCAATGGTAGAAATGGCGCACAGAAATGGGTGGATGCAGTTGAGGAGGAGATGAACTCGTTGAAGAAACATGACACCTGAAGTATTATTGAGTTGCCATTCACAGCAAAAAGCTAGCAACCGCAAGTGGGTCTTCAAGATGAAGCAAGATGAAAATGGACAACTTGACAGGCAGGCAAAACCACCTTAAATACCAACTACTTCAGAGGGAATTTGCCAGAAAAAGCCTTACCGGGAGCTCACCGGTAGTTTGATAAATGGGACTCTTTACATTCGCCCTGATCTGAGATTCTCATGTAAACATTCACCCTGATCTGAGATTCTCATGTAATTTCTACGGAAGGTATATAGCATCGCATCAGAAGTACACTGGACTGGCCTCAAACGAATATTTTGATACATTCAAGGAACACTCGAAGTTGGTCTCTTCCAACCGAAGAACTGTGATGTCATCTTACTGGCTTACGTTGACGCAGACTGGGCCAATGACAAGGTTGGTCATAAATCTACATCTGGGTACCTCTTCAAAGTTTATAGTGCCACTGTTGGTTGTACTACAAGTAAACAGAATACAACCGTTCTGAGTTCAACGGAGTCAGAGTTTGTTTCCTGGCCAATCGACTCATCTAACCTATTCTGGTTTACAAGACTGATCCAGGACTTTGGAATCCGTTTAGGACCCACCAAAGTGTACGCGAGAGAACAAGTTCTGCACACAATGTTTGATATTTGGGAAAAAGAAGATTAAAGCATATTGAAGTTAAATACAACTTTGTTTGCGATTGGTATCTAAATGGTAGTGAAATTGAGGAGTCTTAAAATCGGCAATTCTTTATTATAGTGGGAGAATGTGCTATTTTTGGATTTATACCTCTGTTTAGTGTGTAACTCCTTTCTTATTTAGTTTTGTTCATTCATCAATATTCATATGAATAGGTTGTGAAGTCTTGAATTAGTTTATTAGTTCCATAGAAATCATCTATCCATAAACCTGGGTACTCTGGCAGATATCTAATGCATATAATATCTTTCTTACGAATTTTATCGCTCTGGTTTGCAGCCAACCTGAGAACTGCCTCTAATTCTTTACATTTCTACTCCATACAAATGGCTTACATTAAAAAAATTTGATTATTTTTTAACATGTGTATGATAGTAATATTTTTGACTCCTCAAAAAATGGAGCTCATTAAAAATTAATATAGTCCTCTGTATTGAAAGTAATATGAATATTTTTTTAAATTTAATTAAAATTTTCTTTTTAAAACTTGACAAAGAGAGTTAAATTAATGTTTAGTTAAAATTTAGAGCCATTCATTAATTATTATACTTTATTGATAGATGTATAATTATCATTAAATCAAGAGAGTGCATTCTTAGTTGCTTTAAAAGCGTATAGTCCTTACTACTTAATAGGTAATTAATATTTGTTTTGTATTTGTCTTAGCTTCTTAATAGAAGCTAATTTCTCATTTATCTATGCGTGTGTGGTCTTCATCAGGGCCGCCCTTAACAGACGTGGGGACCTGGACTAACTTAATTTGTGGGGATCTAGCAATCTGCCGCCCACCCCCAAAAATATTAAAAATCTTATTTTGGGTTAAATGTTAGCACAGTATATTGCACCTACATACCAATTTTCAGCCGTTTAATGGAGCAAGAAAAGCTCTAAAATGTAAATACATGTAATAATTAATGCTAAAAGCCATTATTTTTACATAATAAGAGCTGATTTATTTCCATCCCTTTGTTTTATTTTATTCTCCAACGAACTTGGTGTGTATAATTATAAAAAAAAGCTCTCAAGTTTGAATTAAATTGGTTAATGCGTTCAAAAGTTATCATAAGACATATCCACCACAGAAAGACAAATGCAAATCGTTGGAGTTATAATGGAGAGCTCACTTCATTTGTTCAGTAAATCAAACCACGTGATTATGTTTTTATTTGTTTTTACACTCTGACAATATGTGCTAGATCGCCTTTTCAAGCGCGTAAGCAAAAAATTCCCCTCCCACACTTGTTTTTCCCCTCTCTTACCTAAGAAAGTGCAAGGCCCCCACAAATTGAGGGTCCCTGTGTGTCCAAACTGTTTGTAAACCCCCCAGACTCTTCATTGTTTCATTAATATAAATCTTAATTGATTCCTAACTGTACAGTCTTAAATTGTTCATAGTTGTGATGTCTACACGGTTTCATATAGTTGTACAGTCTTAAATTAATTAAAGTTGTACAGTCTTCGTTACTTCAAGGGTGTACACTGTACAGTCATAAGGTTTTTAGGAATTCAAGGATTTTAAGAGTCAAAGGACTCATCCATTCTTAAAATGAAAGCAATGTTACAACTATGGTCAATATAACAAGCTTAGTACAAGGACGACGTGAAACCATAATACAGTATGTATAGTTAGTCAAATTAAATACGTTTATTTCCAGTATGATGCAAGAACTTCATCAGATACCAACAGAAGACATTGAGGAAACCCTGGAGGCCGCCGTGAGAGAAGCAGTGGACGATGATACCTTTCGGAAAGTGAAACGTGTCAGCTATGCACACAACTCTGGCGATGTATGCACTAATATCAATCATTAATAATAATGTTTCAGATATAAGTTAGATTTATGAATGCTCTAACATTTACAAGGTAGTATCATTTGTTATATTTTCATTTTAAATATATATATAATTAGAAACAAGTTATCTCTCTCCATCTAGTTTTCATTTTTTGCAGTTTAAAGAAGCACTTCATTAAGTGTACACTTTCAAACGTGCGACTAGTCCTCCATTACAGGAAAAGAAGTGGTAACAGTGGCGCCGCTCTGGATATTACTGGTACTAAAATGTCACCACCTTTACAATCGTACGAACCAATATTTGGCTACTACGCTGAAAGTAATGTCTTGTAACATTGGTTTAAAGTAACGATATAGAATAAAACCTAATCAAAACGTAGCCTTTATATAAAGGAAACCTTTGAAAACGGACAAAATATTTCGGTCCCGTTACATTTACTATGTAAAACATCCTATATAAAACGTAAACATCCCTAACGCGGAGACGGACACCTTATAAACGGAATTTTACAACAAGGGAAGTATCTAAAGCTGTGTGATGAAGGTAAACTTGGGGAAAATTATTTTAAGGCTTCTAATGGGTAGTTAGAAAGTTTCAGAAATCATCACAGCATTGTTTAAAGTAGTGTGGGGGAGGGGGGGGGGCGAGGCTAAAGATGTTGATGCACAAACTGTCGCAAAATGTAAACAAAAATTACCGTCTATTATTCAAGGATACCATCCCAGATATGTGTTAAATAGCGATGAAACCAGGCATTTTTCAGAACCATCCCAACAACGACCTTGGCTGCGCACCTAAACAAATGTGTTGGTGGTAAAAAGGCCAAAGAGAGCATAAGTGCTTACATTCGCGATAATATGGCGGATGATCTAGAACAACTTTTGGTGGTTGAAAAAGCTGCCAAACCAAGATCCTTCAAACGACTTGACCGTGATACCCTTACAGTAACATGGACGTTTAACAAGAAAGCGTGGATGACTGCTGCGATCATGGAGGAGTGGCTTCACAGTTTCAATTTTAAAATGAAGAACCAGAAAAGAAAAGTATTTTTTTTATAATGCAACAAGTCACCCTAACCTCAAACTTTCTAACGTGTCTCTAATTTTTTTCCCTGTCATTACAATATCGATAACAAAACCCATGGACCATGGTGTAATTTAAACTCCAAAATGTTTCTACAGTAAGCTTGTGTTACAGCATCTTCTCGCTGAGATGGAAACCAGCGAATCATTGTCAGTACTCATTAATAAAATAGCTGTTAGAAATGTTGTGTATTGAGTTTCTCATGCCGCAAGACAGATTCATCCTGACACTGTTAGGAAATGCTTTGCAAAAGCAGACTTTCGAGATATTGAGGAGGCTGACGATGATGAGGACAAACAACTCCTACAAGAGCTTGCTGCTATTTTGAGAAGAGGACACCTGGACATCGATACTGAGGCTGTTCTTTATTTTTATAAGCATTTATGCAACAAAGAAGGGGGTTGAAAAAGTAGCGGATCTGGTAAAGAGTGACCCAGCTGACCAAGATGATGATCTAAACATTTATGAAGAGAGTAGCAACGGAAAACTGCACGGAGGTCATGAAGATCAAGACCTATTATGAAGCTCTGTGTGCAGTGAGTAGCTTTAAGGAATTTTCTGCAGTCAAAAACTGTCAGAATCTGATGGAGTTGATGCAGGAAGCTACGGAGGATATTTAGAGGGTTGCTAGCCAGAAGACAACAAAACAGCTTTTATTAGTTAAATTAAGCAAAAAACTTGGTAAATAGTGCCATTCCGGAATGGTCTAGAGCAGTGATTCTCAAACTGTGGCTCGCGAGCCCCAGGGGGGCTCACGAAATCTTCCAAGGGGTTTGCCAAAATATGTCTGTAATGGCGGATTTTTGCAGCAATTTGTGAGCAAATGGGAAGCATTTACAACTGTTTTATCGTCTCACACTGAAGTCAGGTGGTTGGTTATCTCGAGGTAAAACTCTTTACAAGATTGTTTGAACTTAAACACGAAGTTTTCATTTTTCTTACCAGCCATCCCTTTCACAAAACAAAGTGCATGCAAGATCAAATGTGGCTCCAGGCTTTGTCCTATTTGGCAGAAATTTTCTCAAAAATGAGTAGTTTAAACCTCTCTCTTCAGGTGTCAAATATTAACGTTTTTACTGTGCAAGAGCGTATTGAGTTGTTCATAAAAAATAGCTTTTGTAAAACGTGTTTAGTTATCAATCAAACTGAGTGATTTTGACACCCTTCATGACTTCATGGTAGAAAATCAGCTTTCTTTGGACGAAAATGTAAGGAACGTGGTTATAGAACACTTGAAGGGACTTGTAAAAACCTTCAGAGAATATTTCCCAGCTATGTCCAATAATAACAACTGGATTCACAATCCCCTGGAAGAGACAGCAGTTTTGGAGCTCTTCACATTAAGCGTGAGTGAAAAAGAGCAGCTCCTTGAAATTTCTACTGATTTTGAATTAAAGAAAAGCTATAAATCTTTGTCATTAATTGGTTTCTGGTTAAGTTTAAAGGAGGAGTTCTCATTATCAGAGAATAAAGATATTACAGCTTTGTTACCATTTTATTCTATGTAATTGAGAAAGAAATCTTTTTCTTCATATGCCTATAAAGATAAATACAGAAACAGCCTCAATGATGAAAGTGACTTGAGACTTTATTTATCTGTGGCTCCTGACTTTGAAGCTCTGTGCCATCCAAAATAAGTGAATCCTTCTCTATAAATAACGTGAAGAGGTGGGTAGCTGTTAAAACTTGTTAAAAAATTTTAAACTTAAATCAGTAGGGAATTATGTGATAAAAGGAGGGAATTTAAGTTATGTCAAACATGCAATTTCCAGTACCACTTTAAAAAAAATGTGAAATGTGATAATATTGTGACAGTAAAGATAAGAAAATTTTACTACCGTACTCTGCTTATTTAATTTTTAAAACAAATGTATAATTATTTGAACTTTTACTTAAGTAGTTTCAATATTATTTCATTCTATTTGGTAAGGCATCCCAAAGTACCTACTGAGCTATAGTAGGCTAATTTAAAGGTACTAAACATTTTGATTACAATTAATAACTGAATTTCATAAAAAATATAGCTATAAAACTAAGTGCGTAGCTATGGATATTTACCAGAGGGCTCGTGCAACTCATATGTTTGTGAAAGGGGTTCGTAAATCGAGACAGTTTGGGAACCGCTGGTCTAGAGCTTTTCTTGACAGATACACATCACGTCTTCATAACAAAAACAATGAAAGGTTGTTAGCGATTAAAACCTGAGCTCTAAAGAGTTAGACCTACTCGCTACAATTTCTTATAACGTTCTGAACAGTAGCTTGAACTATCTCGTTCCTAACGGTGGTTCAACTCAGACTGTGACTGACGCTCTAGTGGCGGAAGCGTAAAGTGAGAACGTAAACAATAAAATAATATACCGGTACTTTACTTTATGGTATAATAAAGTAACAATAATATACTCTACGCATTTAATTTATGTAAGGACCAACTTCATTCGGCAAAACATGAGTAAAACTGTATAATAAAACATTTCTAAAAATAATAAATAAAAACTAAACATTTCGTTAAGGCTGAAATATTTATTTTTTAAATATTCATCTTCAAGGTGCACTCAGTTTTAGGATGTCTTGGACATTTAACACACTTCGTGAATATCCTCTGTACTTAAATTTATTCTGTTGAAGTTATTGACTTTAAGAAAATCTTTATAATCCAATACATTTGTTTGTAGGTTCTGCAGAATTTGGGTTTGGCCGGCGGTGGAGCTAATGCAAACCAGCCAGATGCTTCCAACTCCCCTCTCTCTGATCCAGCCATGTTGGACCAGGTGATCCAAGCTCTCGTCAGCTATCAGAAGCACCAACACCCTTTATCTCGGAAACCCTCACTTTCCCGCAAGCCGTCAACCCGCCTGAACCGACTTCATCCGCTGTCTCGCTCCATGAGACAAGGCTCGACGAGGTCTACAGGCAAGAACTCTACTAGAAACTCCTGGTTGCTGCCTCAGCTCAACGAACAAGAGCAGGGCGACTCTCAGGGTGAGGCTTAGTAGTTACATCTTGTATGTGCACAAAGAGAACATAGGAAGACTTTCTAAATGTTCACGGTGAAGCTTACTGAACATCATGTCCAGCCAAGAAAATTATGGAAATTCCTCGTTTTTTAGAAATATCTCAGTAAACATATCAATCTCTCCAGGTTAATATCAAACCAACTACCACCACTGTTTTTCCCTCTCGTTTCAATACAAACTTTATAGAAAATACTGTAGAAAGTAAAATAAAAGTATATAACATAAAAACTGATATGATCTACAAAATACACTTTTGACTTCTAGTCCAATAAAATAAAAGTATAGAAAATTTCACCAAACAAATATGTTTTTGTGAAATATCCTTCATACCGTGTTGTTACTTACTTACTTTCTGGCATTAAAAACTCGAAAGTGCATTGCCACACTTACAAAAAAACTTCATCAATCCCTGTCTTGAGCTAGTTTTATCCAGTCCACCTCACTACACCCTATCTCTTCCAGGTCCATTCTGATGTTATCCTCCCATGATTCATACCTCGTTATTAGTTAGCATGAAGAAAGATGTTTGCAATAAAAAAATATGATCCAAACTTTAGAGACTATGCAAATAGGTCATAATTACTTTTTCAAGAAAGTGGCCATTATAACTATTTCCACGATATGAGTTTTATTCTTTTAGAACTCTTCAGGAGGGGTATTATAAAGTTATCAAGAACTTCAAAACCATTGATCTCAATAGGCGAGTTTTCGCGATTGACTTGGCTACGTCTTGGTATCGAGGGTATATGACCAAGTAGTTCTGACCAAGGTGGAGCGTGAAAGCGATGTTGAGATATTTTTCATAACAAAATTGGCGGTTGGGGTGGAGAAGATCTAACAGCTGGTAGAGAATTTATTTAATCCTACTACATGTTATGCAAAACAGACGGAAAATGAGCGATTTAATTTTATTCTCAGTTAGATTTGTGCTTATTTTGACTAGTCCTAATATGTACACAACATATTAAGCTAAACATTATGTAATATTAGGTCTAGAGCATATAGTACTCTATTTTATCCATAACTAAACGGTTTTAAGTACCTAATTACTGTCATGTAATCCTAGTTAATAATTTCTGTCCATTTTAATTTACAAAAACTTAAAATCTATTGATTACAAAGCTATACTCGTTTGAATCCAACATAAGTGATGCTATTTTGAAACTGGCGCACAGATTCTCAGCTCTTTGGTTGTAGCTATACTGTTTAGTCTGGTCAGCAAAATCATTACCAAACTGAGCTCTGTTATCATATTGGTCCTAAAATTTCGTTAACATCGACACCAGGTCAATCGTGAAAACGCTCTGGTCATAAACATTGACACCAGGTCAACCACAAGAACATGCCTTATAATATAACTGGTTGGACATCTGTGGTTGAAATTTCCGAGCTGTCGAATGCATACCATTGTGTAAGAGAGAAGGAAAACGTATAGTAGTGTTTAGGTATGATGAAAAACTTCCAGAAGGGAATTTCTACTTCCATCCTAAATGGCCGTTTATCCTACCAAAATACTGGTATATAATAGGATTTTGGTACGAAATAAAGGTTTCCAGATCGGGATTCTTACCAAAATCAGTGTAAAGTAGATACCCTCCTTCCTAAAAGCTCATAACCTAAATTATTATAGTTTGAACGTAATACTTCTACACAAAGTATGTGATTCAAACATGTGTAACAAAGTTTTTAGCTAGCTTGTTTTATTATAATTATCGAACTTTCAATATGATGTTGTTTCTGAAACCAATATACAAGTTAATAGCCAACTTTAAACATAATCTAGTCTTAGAAGAATATAAACAAAATGGATGATAGCTAAATATTTAAATTTATTAAAGATTTTATTCGTATTTGTACAGTATTAGCTGTAAAACTGAATTGTACATCCTTTAATGTAAAGGTTTCTTCAGCCAAGTATGGTATGGTACTTCACTATTTTCAAACATCAACACTTTCATTAATCAAATACATGTTTTTACACAAGATCATTGAAAGAAACCATTAATTTGTTCCCTCACAATCAAGCAGACGACAAACTTGAACGTCATGCTTTGGTCCTCTGCAAAGGGTGAGTTTATGCACATCCATTATAGTATAGAGATCACTGGTGAAAACACATAAACATGAATGCTATAGACAATTATAGCAGTGTGAATTATAAATTGATAGTGTATTATATTTGGAGGAAGGTACAGGAAAGGTGGATAGAAACATATTAAAGGGACAGACACAATATGGCTTTGACAATGAAAAGAAGAACACAGTTCACACTTTACATTGCTACCAATGGACAAAGAGGTAATGGCTGCCTCTTGAAGAAAATCGATCGTCACCGCCCAATCCCCTGACCTAGGTTTCATTCTATCGGAACTCATCAGGGAGGAATGTGAAACGCACAACACAACTTCCTAAAAGAGGAAACCAAAAAATAAAAGGGAGAAAATGTAAAATTGTAAAGAATGATAGGACACATATGGATATGTTTCTATCCACCTTTCTTGTACCTTCTTCCAAATATAATACAATTGCCTCGTAAAGCGAAAAGAGGTTTTCCTTATAGAAACTTGATAGTGTGTAATATACTTTTATTTATTTAGACTTCGCCATTAAAGTCGATTATTATTATTATTATTATTTATTATTATTATTGTTATTATTATTACAGTCTTTTGTTTAGCTTGTTAGGGGGATTGTCACTCAGAAGAGAAAATATGTTTTATTGAAAGATTAAAAGACAATCACACTATTTTGTTGAGTTGTTCACAAGGGATGAAATATATTTCATTGTTTTAGATAAATCTTCTTGGACAGATTTTTTGTGGTATCTGTAGTAATATTGGATTTGTTTTTAAAATTTTAGTTTAGTTTGAAAAAATTCTAGAGTTTCTTTAAAGTCCACCATACATTTCACCATATTCATATAATTTTTCCACTTCACTGGTTTATTAGTTTTTTTATAAGCTAGTTTGATCTTTCACGCAATCTAAATGATGTACTCTTCCTGTATCGCCCTTATCAGCCCATTATGAGCTAATTCCCCCAGTAGGGAGAAAGAGCGACCTAAATGTTGGTGAAGGGTTAAAGGTGTGCACGTTGCAGGTGTACACCTCCAGAGTATAAGCGCTTGCGGGAGTAGTGCTGGTCTCCCTACCATCTTGGAAACCAGCGGACTGACCAAGAACCATCATGAACGGTCTTTGTCCTTGTCAGAGCGAGCACTCAACACTCCCATCGTGCAACACTTCCTGCAGTCCATCAGCATTCCACCATCGTCTAGGATCCCTCACCGTTGGAGTATTAGATCTAGAAGAAATAGCTCCGAGAATATCAGCCTCACGCAGAATCCTGCTTAGTGTTGCTAATATTTTATATATTAACCACCTATTACACAAATTAAAATAAATATATATTAATATCATTATTATTATTATTGGCCTTTAAAGGCATGTCATCATAAAGTTAACTAGCCTTAAGTCATTAAAATTTAAAATATTAACACTTAGTAAAAATGGCCAATAGTTAGAATAATAAGTTAAAAATAGTCGGTGGTAGGTAAATCAATAGATACACACCGTTTAAGGGTGCTACATGGGCAGGTAGAAATACCTCGTCGCCTTTTGGAGGTAAAAAAAAAAATTTCACCTCTTCTCTTTAATTATCTTTCTTCCTCTGAGTTCGTAATGATTAGTGAAAGAGGAAGGACGAAAGACTTGTCATTCAAGGCCGGTCACCAGT
>CABFWB010008157.1:0-19645 GCA_902151455.1 Timema bartmani
CGTTGAAGGAGTAAAGCCTCGAAAAGGAGTGCAACACGTTTAACCTAGCGGCTGGGGATCTGTTCTTTCCTTCTCTGTGGACGAGGACGACCGACTACCGCCAAGCTTTTAAATACAAACACCAAGAACAGGCTAACGTTTCACAGTGAGGCGTGTGCTATAATAAAGTACACATGTAAAAATCATTGCTCAGGACGAGCTAACTCTGCTAAATGTCTCGGATTCCCTTAACACGTTGGAGATTATTTTATCTTATTATTATATCACGTAAATAATCTATCTAATATTTTTCAATTCAAGCTATATTGAATATCAAACTAAGCTGTTGCGTTGTATTTTTTAGAGAATGAGTTGTGGGGAGATCCGCGGTCATCCGCTGAGCTGATGGCCCTTGGTGTCTACTTGAAGAAATTTACCGCAAATGTTTGGTAATTGTTGGCCAATGAGAAATAAGGTTTGTAAGAAAGAATATTTAGCTTTTTAAAAGAAAAAAAAAACTAAACTAAATACCAACATGTAAAAATGTTTTGAAATGTGAAATATGTGCTAATTTGGTGCTTTTTTCATATGATAGAGTATAATTTTTTCATAAATCAAATTGGGGATTATTCATTTTTTGTTTTATAAATCCTAAACGGCGAATATTATATTAATTTAAGGTGAATTCCTTGTTACAATATTATTGCATGACACCTTGGCTCAGTTGGTATTAATTTTACCTTTTGATCTAGGTGTTCCGGGTTCTAATCCTGGTAGGACCAGTTACAAAAGAGTTTGTCCTAAAAAATAAGATTTCAAGTGTGTTGTTAAGTATTAGTCGTATTACTACAAAGTTGTGTTTGTTTCAGATGCATGGGATCGGCATAGTATGTCCCCTATTTCTGGGACACCTCTAATCAAGCCTATACACACGGTAGAAGAACAGGTGTCTACAGAAGTAATGGTCACACCATCCACGTCCATAACACCTCCAGTGTCAGTCGGGGACATTTTACGGACCTAGATCAATTAGACGTCTCCAAAGGTGCGAGCATATTTTTATTGCATTAAAGTGATTACATATTTGATAGAGAACATAATAAGAGCTTACAAAATATATAAGTTGAAATAGTATATTTTGACAAAAATGCTTAGTAAACCACTCGAATAGAATAATAATATATTAAAACAATTGTCAAATTGAATGGTATATAAATTTAATGATAAATCTTTTAACATTGCGTGAAATTGACCAGTTTTTTTAAATATCAAGAATCGGGTAGGTAGTGTGACACACTTTTCTATATGAGTGAAAGCACCCAATTGTTCCACCATAGTAAGTATGGACCCCTCCCCTAGAACAAATTATAAATTAAATTTGCATTTTAAGTTCGGGGAGTATTTTGGTATTATATGTAATAATTTACTTAAGTTAAAAAATATATTCACAATTTTTTAAATTTATACTATAGATAAGATGCAAGCGTCTACTACGAACCCTGGTAAATCCATCAACATCCGAACTGACGCCATTTGGGGAGACAATCCGATGAAGTCGGGGGGGCAAGGACCACTTGAGGGAAGTCATTTGATGGCAGGCCCCTCAACAACATCTCAGCCTTCTTCCCTTCGGACCAGTGGCTCGGTAGATCAGGTAGGTGGAAGCTTGCCTGGAGTCATCTTTCTACGCATCGTTGAGGAAAGAATAAAAAAGATTGAGGTGCTAATATTATGTGGGCCGTGAGCTGGTTACACAATTAGGGACGCCAGAGAGTGATCGTGGTGCCCAGAGCTGGCTTGAGGAACAAATCAATGCTTTGCTCTGCCGTCTCCAAGATCATGGAGTCAGTGGTGAGGATAAAGTAGGGCTATTATTAGACAGCACAGACGTCGTCAAGACCTGTATTTGTGTCACTCAGACGTGCAGATTAGCTTGGAGCGTGAGCTGTGCTGGCTAATATAGAACGAGTACTACAAATCAATGCTACTTTCTTCACATCTTCTCCAATGTATGTCAAGTTGCACCACTTTAAAGAGCCTCAGCGGAGTGGTAAGCACAAATGTAATAAACTCTCCCCCGCTGCCACATACAGCCGACAAAACAGAGGAATCATTACGATTCAGAATGGTGATGACACACTTTGACTTGCCCCGTGCATTGGTCATTGCCAAAGCTGATGTGTTGTTAAACAATAACCGGGATGCATGGACACGAACACTTTTAAACAAATAAAACAAGGTCACCATGTTCTAAATCAAAGCAGAAGATCTATGCCTTGACGCCAGTGTGAATCTTTGGAAAGGTGGTGGAGTCACTGAGCCGAAGCCATTTCAAGCATAACTCTACAAGTACGAAATCACGATATTCCGGGAACGTCGAAGAAGGCAAGTCCTTTACGAGGGGATGAGCCCTCCCACAAATTCCTTTAAGGGATATATGGATTTGTACTTTCATGGCAATTTGCAAAACCATTTTAATGTCGTCACGTCCCTAACAGCATGGTTTAAGTGTTATTTCATTTTCCAGGAGTGCCATGTGACGTTCAATGATAAGAACAAGCACAAATGGAAATCCTCATTTGAAAGGTGCCATGCTAAATCGATTTGTAGGGGTGATCGAGTTGTTACCTGTAAAGCCTGTGGAGGGTGGTTTGTAAACAAGACGTGTTTCGAAAATCATTAACGCCCTGGTTTTTATATCCATAAAATGTCAATTTGCGATGCTGAAAAAGTCTGCGAGATCTGCGGTTAATGTTTTATTTTGGAGAGATCAAATTATTCACATAGGTTATAAGATACTTTTTGTAGAGTACGCGAAACTCATCGCCCTTTTGATAATAATTTTTACCACATAAAGCAGGCTAAACTTAAACTGTCCTCGAAGAAGAGCAATTTCCTGTTCGTATTCTATGATTTTGAGTGCAGAAAAGAAAGTATTCTTTAGGGTACGACCAATACGTACTTGCACGAGCCTAATATTTGTGTTGTGCAGACCTGTTGCAAAATTTGCATTCATGTTGAAGGAAATGATCATAATTGCGCTGATTATGAGGGTAAGAAAACTCGCGTATTCAAGGGTGACATTACAATGACCCAATATTTCACATTTCTTGAGCAAATAAAATCAAACAAATTTAAGGATGTAATCATCCTAGCCAATGACGCCAAGGTCTATGATTCAACATTTATATTAAAATATATGCTGGAGGTGAGAAAATGGACTCCAGAGCTCATAATGAACGGTTGGAAAAACATGTCCATGCGTTACGGCCCACTCCATTTTTCTGACTCACTGAGCTTTTTACCGATGTCGTTGTCCAAGATGCCAAAGATATTGGGTTTGGACGAGTAATTGTCCAAATGATATTTCCCCCATACTTTCAATAAAAAAGAAAACGTTGGGTATAGGGGTCCCTTGCTGCCAAAGGAAGACTAAAGCATTGGTGATATGTCAGTTGAGGGAAAGGAGCACTTTGAAGTGTCGAATGGCATGCGGTACAAAGAAAACAATGCCTTTGATTTCAACCGTGAGCTGGAACAGTATTGCGTGAAAGATATAAAGATTCAGCGGAAGGCCTGCCTAAAGTTTAGAGACATGTTCATGGAAAAAACAGAGGTGGATCCTTTCAGAGAGGCGTGTACAATCACTGGTGCAGATATGTTGGTATATTGCCGGGGCCACCCTAAGAAGAATGCCAACGGTATCGTCCCTAATGGTGGCTACTGGTGCGCAGATCAGCAATCACACGTCACCGTACAATGGCTCCGCTGGGAGGCCCACCAGTGTCAGGTCTCTATTCTTCATGCGGGCAACGGACGTGAGGAATATGTTTTAGGGCGACGCATAGAGGACATTGTTAAAGCTGGGGATATCACCACCGTCTACCAGTTTTGGGGGTTATTGGCATGGGTGCACCTTGTGTTATCCTGACAGGACTACCCCTATAAAAAAAAGCTGCCACGAGACAATGGAGTCACGTTATGAATCGACCATGTCTTGTGTGAAAAAGTTTAAGAATGACAGCTATGCGGCTGTAGAAATGTAGGATTGTATGTTTAATGCGATAAAACGCACCGACAAGAACTTGAGACAATTTGTGCTCCAACACAAAAGTTGTACGGAAAGGAGCCCTTCAACCCCAGGGATGCATTCTTTGTTGGACGCACAAATTGTATCAAGCTTTTCCACGAAGCAGACCTTTCTCGTGGAGAAACCCAATACGTGATCACAAGAAAGTGTTGCGCAAGCTGGTAAAATTAGGAGAGTGCTGGAAGGAGAAGAGACGACAACTCTTTCAGAAAGTAGGAGCGTTTTTGGTCTTACTTTTAATCCCATTAATCAGTGGTGTTCTCGGTTCTTTATTCAATAATTAGATAATAGAACACAAGAAAAATGATATTGTTGTCCCCGGAAACGTTACACCGTTACGGACAACACCACCAACAAGTGGAATCAGACAAAAATCTAGTGGTCTCCGAGCTGTAAAAGGAAATTGAAAAAGTCCTCGCTTCAAAACTCGACAACAAGGCTAAATTGACTTTATACCAACAAGTGCTACAGCGCTATCTGCACTTTAGTCAGCTCCTTACATCACCTGATAATAACAACAAAACCCCCCCTGAAGGGTATGTACTTCCCATCCATACAGTATTCAATAATGTACCTGTACAGGCACGTAAGAAAGCGGAACTTTTACTAGAAGATATTATTTCCCGAGGCGGTATCTCTAGGGACGCCTACGGGGAAGTGAGTATTCACGACACGCCTTTCAGTGGATCCAATATTGAGGATTTAGCCAATGATCTGGTCAGAGTAAGAAGACACAGTGAGCCGTTGGGGTGCCGATATTTTCTCGTGGCATTCAAAAAAATAAACATCCCGAAAGTATATATTTTCAATCCGAAACCCTTGGCACCCGAACCACTTACACCGTCGCTATGCCCTTCCCCCAAAAAGAATTGAAAAGGGTGGATGAAAACAGGTGGCTGCCTTTCCGCGCTTAATGGAACGTTTAGCCGACATCTAGTACGACCCTTCTCATTCTGCGGGGTTTGCAGGGGTGGCGTCGCTCATAAAGGCATCCAAGAATGATACAACCAAAGTACGAGAATGGCTTCATGTGCAGGACGCTTATACTTTACACAAACCTATGATAAGAAAGTTTTCACGCAACAAGTACGTGATGTCAAACATTTATGATCTCTGGCAAGCAGATCTCACCGATATGCGAAGTCTCAGTAAAAAAATATAGTGCCGTGTACTTGCTCACAGTCATAGACGTGTTTAAAAAGATGGCCTAGGTGAGAATGGTTCCCTCCAAGACGGGAATTGTCGTGAGGGACTCTTTTAGGACATTTTCAAAAAAGTTGTTATAAACCTCCAAATTTGGAGACATACAAGTGGACAAAGTTCACGTCATGTCTAATCCAGCAATTTCTCAATTAAAATGGCGTGTATTACTATCCCACCCATATTCGAGACAAGGCAAGCCACGTGAAACGTTTCATTTGAACTCTAAAAGGGCGCATGTGGTGTTACTTTACCAAAAATAGCACGTATCGCTATGTGGTGTCTTCCAGGCTCTTATTGACGTTTACAACGGCATAAAACATTCCAGCATCAAGGTGGTGCCTGCAGCCGTTTCAGAGACCAACGTGCTTCAAGTAATAGATGATCTGTACGGCAAGCGACGCCCAAACTCACATATTAATCCTAAACTAAAAGTCGGTGATACGGTACGTATTAGCAAATCCAAAATTATATTTGTAAAGTGCTACGAGAATAATTGGAGCGAAGAAATTTTCAAAGTCAGCAGTTCAGTGTTGCGAAAACCCGTCGTCTACAGGTTGACTGATCTTGATGACGTTGAGGGGGAGGGGACTTTTATGAACCCGAATTGCAATACCTACGTCTTCCCGAAACTTTTAAAGTTGATAAAATACTACGTGTCAAAGGAAAAGGCGCCAGAAAGAAAGTGGACGTGCAGTGGAAAGGTTACCCCTACAAGTTTAATTCTTGGATTTATGCCAGTTACGTCAGCGCCCTACCATAAGGAACAGCTTTACATCACTTTGACGAGCGACAGCTCTATGTAATATTTCTACAAAAATGCCCTCGCGTATTTCACCACGCAACTAATTTGCCGTCTTATACTCTATGAACAGTTGGAAGTAGCTCTTGCCGAATTCCACTATCCATGTTCTTTCACCACCGTAATTGAGGGCCAAAATATTGTTTGGTACAACTGGATGGACTCTAATGGCATATAACAAATGTTAAAAGATTACAACCCACCTGCAAATTACAGCACCAATTCCGGAGTTGTATTCAAGTAGACAAACCCTAACAAAAAGTGTACATTGTTACTACTTAAACAAATATACAGGCGCTGACTCTATCTAGTCAATTAAGTCTACTGCTCAGTTTCGACTGTAAAACTAATCTTATCAATGTCCAAAAGTCACCGTACGCCGCCAACATTCTACTAGGCTTACCCTCGCAAATGTACATCTACACTGATATCGTCGATACTCAGACCGTGGGTGACATTGTGGCACCAATTTTACGTATCGTCGGTATAAGCAACACCAACTATGTCTACGGCATACATAATACAGTTAGCTATACTCCAGTGAACTGCGTGCCCGTACATAGAAGCGAAATTGAAAGCTTGAAAATCAATATAAGAACAAACACTGGTGAGCCTGTACCATTTGAGTTTGGAAAAGTGTTTATGAAACTTCATTTTCGACGCTGCTCAACATGAATTGTCCCTACCAAAAATACTACGTCAACCTGGCTTGAACAGTAATATCTTAGATCTACCACGGTGTTACCTATCAACGCGGTCATGGAATAGGAAGTTTTTAGCGGCTTGTTCAAGAGCGTCCTACCTTTTCTGAGAAGCGGTGCTAAATCTATTGAAAAACAGGAGCTTCATACGAGTATCGATATGCTCTCCGACCTCGCCAATCAACGTCGTCCTTTCAAAGAGCGTGTCGGCGAGGTTGGAAAAAACCTGAAACGCAAGGAGAAGCAGAAGATTGACACAGTGATGTCAGGCTAAGGCTATAAGGAGCGTCGTAAGAAGCACCAACATCATTATTCTGTCGTTGCCTGACGTAAAAAGGTCACCAAGGAGAACAAAAAAGTGGTAGATATTTTCAGTTGAAGTGTCTTTTCTACACACCCAGTCCTTCGTGTGTGCCAGCAGTGAGCTCGATCTCTTTTCCGTCCCACCGACGCAAACCAGTCTTGAAAGTGGACAATGGATCCAGTAAAAGCCTTTCTCTTCCCTCACCCATCGAATTTACTATTACCGGTCAAGGCGAGTTCTATATTGGTCTTTCACAGACCCTGCTCCATCAAGAGTGGCTATCATGAAACCTGATGGTGGCGATTTCACCGAGGGTGGATCAAATCGCTCCCGTCAACAACTGGTTGCATTTTTGATTCACAGAGGTGGATATATTTTTAAACCAAAAACTAGTCTCACCACCCAGCAACACGTAGGCTTATAGATCTTACATTGAGACGCTGCTCCATTACAGCATTGAATCCAAAATAACACATTATATTTATGGTCTGTGGTTAGCAGATAGCCCTGAAACTTTAAAGAGGTTAATGCCGGCAACACGGGGTTTGAGGCTCGTCACATTCTCAATGCAAAATTAAGACGGTGGATCTTTTGTTGTATCTACACGGTGATGTGGTTAACAAAGAGAAATATCTTTTAAACGGCACCGAAATTAGCACTTTAAGGTTCATATCGTTGAAGCCTGTTTTCTAGTGCGACGTGTCAACGTAGCACCTTCTATATAGTTGGCACATGCCAAAGCATTAAACGTCAGTTCCACAAAGTATCCCATTACCCGCGTCTCATAACACGATACAAATTCAAGCCATAGCCTCAGACGTTTGCAGCCATTACTGTCTCATGTACCTTCTCTATCGATTCCAGAACATTCCAATGAAACATTTCCTAGCCTTATTCTCACCCACCAATCATACATGTAACGACGCTAAAGTGTTGAGATATTACAACACATTTTTCAAGCTATTGGTGTCCTGCCACCCCTCAAGAAGCTACGTCCAATCAGCGTGCACATTGTCTTTAACTCTTCGGCTATAAAAGAGCGTTCCGACGGCGTGCTGGCCATAATCACGACAGTCGTTGAAGCGATCATACATCAGAATAAAATCTAGTTAATTCTGATTCCATTTCAGTTGTCCAAAAATCATCATCTTTTTCTAACCTTTCAACCACCATACCTTTTTTTTTTGTCCATACGACAAGTAAACAGTACTTTCCTTGGGTGATGTGAAGCTATTAATAATTATATTAAGGAAAGAAAGCTGTAATAAATTCCATTTATAACATAATAATACGTCTAACGTCCGTCTAATATTACTAGTCACATTAAGTTAATTAGAAAAATATTAAAGGGTGAGAGAGAGAACGTTGTGATCAAAATGTATTCCAGGGCGGGGAAGGGAGTTGTGTTACGATCTGAGTATTTGAATATGTAATGTTTAATTTATTTAATAATTTCTAAATTTAAAACTTTTAAAAGCTTGGCCTTGGCGTGAAAATGAAAATTTATTTTGGAATATGTTGCGTTGAAGGTACTTTTATTCAGCGCTGATACAAGTCAGGTTTAGTTGAGGTAATTGGGTGTGTGATTTCTACTCTTCTTTTTTTCTGAGATGAACTCGGTTTGCTCAGGACGGATGTTGTTGAGACAGGCTGCATCCAAATAATTCGAGGATCCTTGCTAAGGATATAGTATAATACCTTGTACAATTTGTTCCTTAAATGCTAGATGTTTGTTAAATTTTGTGAAATAAAATTTACCTAGGCTATGAATTTTTCTTTATACTATGTTTATTAAAAATAACCAATGAAATTCACTCTCTTAAACGATGCTTTGAGTCACATAGGGAAAACAAAAATAATATTATTTTGGAAGTCCTTGCACTAACTACTAATATTTATTAATAATGAATATTATTGAATTCCACCAGCACTCTTATAGTTATTTTACAATAAATATGTAAAATCTTTTGAATTCTTCAAAATATTTTACGCCCTCTAAAAATCCAAGTTCTGCGCCCTTTTAGGAAGCCCAGTCAAATCCTGGTCTACTTGACGGATAGCATATAGTTTACGAACAATTCGAAGAGTTACGCTGACACCAAAAAGTTAATTATTATAGAAGCATTAAAATAATAGTATTTTTTAGAAAAATATTTAACCTTCAATACAAAATAAATTGAAATAATTTAATACTTTATGTGTCGAGAGTCATCATAAGGTGCCTCAACTTGCGTAACATTCAAATTTAATCAAATTTTGGTATTAAATATTATTTTACCACATCTATGCTTTAATCGTTATACTATTTTTAACATTTATTTAAAGTGGTTTGTCATATTTTATGTAATACATTTAACTTTTTTTTAAACTGACATTTTAGCTAGGTAGATAGAACGTCTGCCTACTATGTTAAGGGTCCCGGTTTTGATTCCAGGTAAAGTCAGTAATTTAACTTTAGTAAACTGTTATGTATGTCATAGTTAAAAGCTAGTTTGTAAGTCGTGTGCTGATATTATCCTGGTTTTCATAAATTACACGTTAAAAATCCCCATTGAAAAAAATATTTTAGCTGGTCTTCTGGAAAAGTTTCAAGGCTATTAGTGTTGTCTTGTCAAGCGAAGAATAGGATTACTGCAGACTGAATCTTAGGACTTGGGTTCTACAGAGAAACTTCCCCTCTTTCTTAGCTTGAGTAGGTGTGGTGGGGGTTGTCACCCCTATCTTGTAATAAACCTAAATTTATGTAACTAATGACTTATTTATAGCCCAGGGAATAGGTTTACGTGATTAAAAATATTATATTTGTAGATTACACACAAAACTTATGATTGTGTGTTTTTTTAAATCCACCCCATTTTCAAAATGTGTTTTTTGAGTTGAATTTTAAAAATGTATGCATATAAAAACTAATTATATAATCCACTAGCAATTTAGAAAAAGTGTCCATACAGTCGTAATAAAAAAATTCAAACAGACATCACTATTGGCTCATCTAGAAATTCTGTCGCAAATACGTCATTTTTACTGTGTATTAGTGGGTATGGGACTTCACCTTAGCGAAGGGCAAGACCGGACCGTACCAACGATACCATACATATGCCAGCAAGTTCCTTCGGAGGAAATCTTAACGAAGAACAAGACTGAACAGTACCAATAATACCATTGTTACAGATGCCATTAAATTCCTCTGGAGTAAATCTCAGCTGTTTTCCTGGACATGCACCGTTTATTAGTATGGAGGTGCATTTTATTAATATTCACTCAAGATTTTTTTTTTATTTACTACAGTTTTTCAATTTGCTAATCTGGTTCTTGAGCCCAGGCCTGGTACCATGTTACTAATAGTCCCCTTTCGTGGTGGGCCTGCTAATAGGTTAGATATAAGGACGGTAGAATTTAAAGAAAATATAACAGCATTTGCGTGAAGAAAGAGTGTAAAACCATTTAGTAAAAACACCCTTATAATAATTACTAGCAGGCTTCTTTATACCTGTCTGGAAAGTTCAATCTTCTACCACAATGTGAATTGCTTTATTATTTTTGAAAATGCCCAAATCCTCCCCCATTCTAGTACAACCTCTCATTTACCTAAGCCCCATTTAGAAATTTAAAATATATGACTTATATATCATCTGGAGTGAGCCCTTTATATTCGTGGCAACCTACATAAGAAATTTAAATTTTCTGGATAAATAAAATGTATTGTCTATTTATAACTTCCTCCTCCTATTTTCTGGAGCTCCATTTTGAAATTTCACATTTTTAAAAGCCTTCCATATATTCATTTTGAATAAAATCGTTTAAGCCACTTTAAAATATTACAAATTTTCAAAAATCAATCATTAGTTAACTAACTTTAAATGAATCTTTCCATGAAAAAAAGGTATAAACTGTAATTTGTTATATAAAGCATACCCCATATATTTCTTTTTGAAGCAAATTGTTAGTCATTTTCAATTAATTATGAATTTTTAAAATCTGTTTTCAATAAACGACCCTTTAACGAATTTTCCTCTAAAAACAGAGTATACGGTGCTCTATGTCATGTCGAACACTCCCTAGATATCCATTTTAAACAAAATTGTGCAACCTCCTTCCTAACCCAAAATTACTTGAGGATGCAAATATAAAAAACAAACAAAATAGATAATCAGAGTGGGGCGCATGAGTCGAACAGAGTAAAAATCATCTGAGAACAAGTGATTGTTAGTCAGCGACTCGCAACCCACCTGGTTGCGATGATTAAGAAAAGATAACAGCCTTCTTCATTAGTAGAATGTTCATAGATAGGAAAATACAGGGATACCTAATTTAAGTAGAAGATAAATGTGATTTTGCAATTTAATTTCAACCATTAGTTATTGTCGCAACAAATAATAATATTTTAGATCCTTCATCAAAGAAAAGCAATATTTAATTATATAAAAAATATTCTATGTTAAAGAAAAATCCTCAGTACGCTTAATTTAATATTTAAGTTTTACTTCGTAATATAATTTAACTTCCTCATGATAACTATATAAACTATACGTTAAAAGTTTGCTTAATAAATTGTAAGCTAACCGCACAGACATATTTGGAGGCAATAAATATTATGAATACACTAAACCAATATTAAGGCACAGTCTTACAATATCATGTTATTTTATTCGTTAGGGCTTAACATAAGGTTAAGTGATAATGACCACTACTTTGGATTTTACAAGGTTCGGTTAGAGCTAGCGTCTGTAGTAGAGGGGATGTCTTCTTCCGTAGTTTGACCTTGACCTTTGACCCTGATCTTGAGATAGTGTATTGGGATGATTACGCAATGCTGTGTGTGATGTCGTAACCGGGTTATTTTGGAATGTGTGAAGTCATTGACCTCTGGGTCATTGGTTTGTTTTGTAGGGAGTAATTGTGCTGGTTTATATTTGTTCAAATTTGTTTGGTCCCGTTCCCATTAGTTTTTTATGTGTGCGCATTTGTTTTTATATGTGCGCATTGGTTTTTATGTGTGCGCATTGGTTTTTATGTGTGCCATTGGATCGTATGTCTGGGTAGGATTGGGACTGACGTGGAAGTTTTTTATTTATTGGTAGGGGGAACGTGCAGTCCATGCCTTCGGGCACACCTCCAGCAACGTCTCATAAAATGTCGGCATCACTAGCGGGGGTGGGAACGTACAGGAGCATCCTCTCTCAACAGCCGTTTAGCGTAGAGTGTGAGAAATGATTTCCAGCCGTAAGCCCCTGAATCAATTTTGGTGTCACATTCCTCTCCTCCACCTTCCCATCTATGTATAATGGGTTTTACCGGTGACGTCATCGCAACCCCGGGGCGAGTTTGGTGGCTCGACAAGACAAGTCGAGACAGGAATAGAACACGACTTTGAATTATGTCGCAACCCTCCCCGGAAATGGCGTTTTTCCGGTGACGTCATCGATCATTAGAGTGATGTCGCAACTAGACATCATTGACACAGCTCTGATTATGCACAATCAGGGGCCTCGGAAGCCTCACGGTGATTTATAATCCTCAGTTAGGGGCTGCTATCCCCCAAAAATGTCTACTATAATTGGTTGTCTGGTATCGTACGTCAACATGAGTGGATGTAGGTATCCGCCATATCAACATGGACCACTATTGGTGGAAGAGTAATGTAGAAATGTTCCAGCGTTTACGTGGAGTGAGGGAGGGTAGAAAATAACCCCAGTTCACCCAAGTGAGATTCGAACGCCTGACCTCCCCGTCATAGCTAGATAAGTTACACGCAACCTTTCTGGCTAAACGTCTATATAGTTTAATTATGATAGTGTGGTAGGGATGATTAAGAAAATGTTTCAGCAATTTTTAACTGAAGGGAGAACTAACAACAGTCTACCTGGAAGGGATTCGATTCCAAAATCTCCCGTCAGAATTAGATGAGCCTGACATTTAGACGATGTGCCCATCAGGATTCAAACTTCTATTTCTTTACCAGGGCTGTTAAAATGGTCTTCCAATCAGATATTTCCTTCCGAGTGCACCCCGAATTTGCGAGAGCAAAAAAAGGTGAAAGCTGGTTGAGTATATATTCCGCTTGATATAATTAGACCAGGTAGAATATGTACCAGAATTTGGTTCGGGAATAACCTACCCTAACTGGCGGATTCCTTAGAATATATCAACACTCGGGGGATGCAAAAGCACAATTTTCGAGTAACGGTAAATCTACGCTGTTTTACATTAATCAACCGCTCACCGTCGTCAAATTGGCGCTTCATTAAGTCGAGACAAGAATAATCACGGGAAACCCTGCGGTGCGAGTTTGTCAGCCTGAAGTGTCGAGACAGGAATGGGTAATGTTGAAATCCTCCCCCGGCAATGGGTTTTCCCAATTGACTCATATATGGCGCTAGTTTGGTGACTCAACAAGACAAGTTGAAACAGGAATATATCACGTTCTTGAAACCAGAAGGTCATTGACCCTGTTCATCTCGTACCACCGCAAGATCACGTGACGTAGATCGAAAGAGCGAGGGGTGAATGTATAGGGGGCCTGCTTGGTCGTCTATTTATAAGCGTTTGTAAAGCGGACCAAGCAGGACAAATTACAGCAGCTGGTAAATATTTTTGACCCCGTGCAGACCGTAACATTGTGTGATCTAATCGTCGATCAAAAGTACTCGATGGATAAATTAAAAGCGGTTAATACAAAAATTAGGAGATGCCTAATAGCCTATTTAGATGATTTCTTTTGTGTATTTCTAGCCTGTCATTATGGTACTCCAACATATGAACACGTGTGCAAGCTTATTAATGAAAAACTGGTATTTATCTGCGCCGGAGTAAAACCCGGTTCATTGTGAACTTTGAAGGCGTTTAAGTGACGGGCAGAATAGTCAAGCAGATAACAACAATAACATTGGTCAGCTGGGCAGTTAATACAAGTGCAAAAGTTAAAGACGTATAATACTGTATTGCACCGGTATAAAGACATTGGACAAGTTAAGGACCCTACAAACCATTCAGGACGTTTAGCGGTCAGGTACGCTCACCATGCTTAGAACTGGCTATATTAATTTAATGTTTGTGGGTCATGCAATTGCGGGGCGTGCCTATATGAGAGCAGAAAATATTCACAGTGTGGCTGTGAGTGATAGGCATGTAATTTACAAGGTATTGAATCACGACAGAGGTGTGCCACAGGAGCGAGGCTACATCGAGCTCTGCGACTCCACCTATCACACGATAAGAGCGACCGAAGTAATACCCTACGATAGAATCGAGGAGTATTACTCGTGTGATATGACATGTGCTGTGTACAACTTCCGCAAAGGGGACGTTGTGGCCGTGTTGCCCAGGCCTCCACCACCCTTCCGAGCTTCACACCTCCCGCCACCACCCTTCACGACGCCGCAGCCACCGTCCCCAAACCCCAGAGTCACGAGCGTACCTGCCACCAGAGTCACCTGAGTACCCACTGCCAGAGTTGCCTGCCTACCAGACATCGAAGTCAGCAAAGTACTGTCACCCACGTGCCCACTACCAACGGAGGAGGAAGAAGAGGAGCAGGTAAAATTCGAAGAACCTATAGATCTCGAGTATTTAACAATGTACAAAACTTATTCAAATGTTAAAATTATGGGTGAAACGCCCGATGACTAGATAATTGGTCTGGGAAATTTCGGTAACGTCTTCCTTCCAATGTGCGCCTATTATTTGGATTGTAATAGATTTAAACCTATTCCACGCTGTATGATATATCTCGGAGAACAAAGCGTGAAGTTTAAAAGTGAATAAAATACTAGGCGCGCTCATGTTTCCATAGCCTTATTTCAATACGTTACTATTCATACAAATTCTGCTGACGTCATCGGAGCTAGTAGTGACATACTTTGTACATTTTAAAATTATTATTAGCACTGTGTCTTACTACCCGATCGAGCTATACGCACTTACCTGTGCATTGGTAGGGTGATTGTGAGATTAAATGGAGGACCTAAAGTTTAACGTGGAATCCAAACCACGGTGGAGACCTGGCATTCCACACGTTCACACGTTGTGGTTAATACATGTCTTGTCAGAAGTGAAGGAAGGGTTTGGTAATAAGATAAATCTGTGCTGGGCCCGAGGATTGAACCCCGGGCCCCCAGCAAAGAGGTCTGACACCTTACCCCTAGACCGCCAGGTCACCCGATATTTTTTAAAACGTTTACTCTGTGAGAGGGGAACATGTATAAGATAATGAGTAGAGGGCGTTGCTGCTTGAGCTAGTGTGTTTTTTCTCCCATGGATATTTATTTACACCTTTTCTTTCGCTGCATTTCCAGTTGACACTATGTCATTTAAATGTAGCATTTGAGAGGGGTCCTACGCAAAGATTTCCAACCTTATTCGACACAAACATCAATGTCATAAAACACCTCTAAATTCTTCTCCAGAGGTCCACCAGGATGCCTGTTGGGATGAGGAGGTATTGTGCAGTGCATTTGACCAGAGGGGGAAAGAAGAATATAATCGTGTCAAGTGCTTAATCGAACCTGAGAAAAACAAAGGTTATAACGTTGTGATATCGGAAGAGGCCAGCAATGAACTGAACGTTATTGTGCTTGATGGTGTGGGAAGAGTAATTATACCAGGTAAAAACTTTGGAGACATTGTCAATGTGTGTTCTAGCGCCTCTCAGCGTGTTCTGATCCATTTTGGAGGTTACTCCTACTCATTTTCTAGATTTGGTAGAAGAGATGATATTCTCTCCTGATGTTTTATTGGGTAAAAGAGTGATTATATGTTTTTTCTTTTTATCACAATTATTTAATTCTTGTTGCACTCTAAACTCTCAACTTAATTACCTGTAGTGGTCACAAGACCTAAATAATAATATTGCTGCTTGTCAAAAACTCTTTGTTGTTGTTGTGGTTGTACGTTATGAATGTTTTAAATTAATTAATTGCTGATTGTCAATAAAAAAACTAGTAAGAACATGTTGTTATTATTTTTAAATTAATCAATAGAATATGCTGTTTGCAAATCATTGGATATTCAAAGACAGGGAAGAGCTAGCAATAGACACGTGACAACTTTGCCGGAATGAGATATAAAATAGCGCAGACTGGTAAATGTTATGCTTTATTTTTTACACATGTGAGTTAATATAGCGTTAGCAAAAAACCTGCCTGATTATATAATTTAAATATATTTATATATAAATGAGTATAACAGATAAACCAGTATATTATTGTTATTGCAAACAGTTTCAATATTTAGATAGTGTTTATAAATTAACTAGATTTGGTCCAAGGTAAGGTGGTAAGTTCACACACACATACTCACACACACACACGTACACAAATGCATTTAAATTATTATGATAAACCAAACTTATATTCACCTGTATTCATTTCTTAATCATTTTCATTCTGCACCATCTAGTAAATAAAATTGGTAACTATGACTCTCAATATCTTGTGATAGCACGTACTGTACATATACATATTTGATAAATGTTATTATTACTACTCACACAATAATTTAAATATGATAATGGTAAAGGAATAATGAAAGTATTTATGAGGTGTAGGTGTACCCGCATTTGTATGGAGGGAGAGTTGGAAATAGTGTAATGAAAATGCCCTTAGTTTAATAGGACAGTGTTTGAGCTAAAACCTCCTCAACCAAACATTCCAGACGAGTTCTGCTTAATTACTTGTACAGCTCACAAGACCTAAATAATATTGGTGAATGTCAATTTTAAAAACTTTGTTTTTTCCGTTGTATGCTATGAATGTTTTAAATAAAAATATTATCATTTCAATAAGTCTCACTGCTTAAATATTTGTTTATAATTTTAACTATTAGGGGTTTAAGGTAAGGTGTCACTTACGCACACGCAAACACACACATATTAATTTTTCTTCTATGTATTGTAATTGTTGTGACGTTAGATTGCTACCCAAAGAGAAAACAAAATGATTTAATTATTTTAGAAACAATTATTTTATTCTGAATGTTTCAAATTATCCATAATGTTTGAAACTGACCTTCTAAGCAAAATAAACTTGTATTTATAGGATAAGAGAGGGAGTGTTTGGGTGTAGACGTTAAAACACAAACATAAAAATTTTATAATATTTATTTAAAAAATTAAGGTTACAAATATGGTTCACACCATGAAAATATATTTGGAATATTTATTTACACAAACAAATGTTTTAGAATATGTTTTTCAAATATAGGCAACCATATTTTGACGAAATAATATATAACTTTTACATAAATTCTTAAGTAATATCAAATACAATTATTAGGACCTTGAATCAATATTAGAATTGCTAACCAAAACAAAATAGCTTTAAACAACAAAGAATTTATTTTTTAAAATCATTTAATGCTCGAAACTATATTTTGTTGATATAATAAATAACATTTATATTAAACTATTTAGCCATTTAAACAACAAAGAAGTGTAATTTTTAAAAATATATTTTTATGAATATATAACTTTTAGATGAATTAATAAGTTTTTACGCTTTAAATATCTAGGAAAAATAATGGGGCATCAAAACAAAATATCCTTTAAACAATAAGGAAATTTATTTTAAAAATAATTTAATGCTCGAAACTATATTTTGTTCATATAATAAATAACATTTACATAAAATAATTTAGCCCCTTAAACAACAAAGAAATGTAATGTTTTCAAATATATTTTGATGAAATAATATATAACTTTTATATAAATTAACAGGTTGTTACGCTTTAAATATCTAGGGGAAAATAATGGGGCATCAGCTTGCGCATCACGGCGTCTACAGTAAATCATCGGTCAGAGTGCTGTTTGAATTTAAAACTGGTGGAGGGGATGTTAATGTTACTATCGGTATATTATTGTCTATTGAGGGCTTGGAATCCTAATTCTGTTGGACCGCATTGTGAGCCTTCTGTCAATACATCCGGTTAGAAACACCGAAGGCCACGCGTGTGAAATGGGGGAGGTAATCTGGGACCTGAAGTACCTGGAGACCGCAGTGAGCGTGACGTGCAGGGACGTGAGTGGCAGCGCGTCCTGGGGTGCCTGACGGTCCTGCATGTCTTGGAGGGAGCCCTGGCTTTGCCCTCCCGGGGACTGTATGTCAGGAATTTAGATGGAGAGCCGCACGCACTCGAGAGCCACGGTCATCGGAGGCAACTGCTTTCTTAAAGACCGTAGGGCCTGACGGTCCTGCATGTCCTGGAAGGAACCCTGTATTTGGCTCCCCGGGGACTGTATGTCCAGGATTTGGATGGAGAGCCCCACGCCCTTAGATTCTCTCAAGGATTGTAAACGCGAAAATGTACTGTGCGATACTTCGATATAGCTCGCTATGAACACTGCGTGGATACACCATTATAAGAAGCTTGTTTGCGTCATGATCAATTACATGTTTTAAATTCATTGTTCGCCATTTTGAAAATATTTTCGTTAGACCTTTAAGAAAGTACTGTGAATAATACATTTTTAAAGTGGAATAAAACGATAAATAAGCTTTGTGCCTAATCTCAGATAAATGTATAAATAATATTGGCCTAAATTACTTTGGTTAACAATCACATTCATGCATTACCATACGTTTTCATTACAGTTATCCAAAGTGAAAGGTGTCAGCTTTTGCTGTAGGGATACATTAGGGAATAATTCTAGTGACTTTTTGAACTGTCATCCAAGTAAACTCAGGTGATTAATGTACTTAGATAGCTCATTCAATGTCGTGATCTATTCCTGTCTCGACTTGTCTTGTCGAGCCACCAAACTGGCGCCAGGTATGAGCCATCAAGGAAAAGCCATTGCCACATATAAGGAGAGGGTTGCGACATCATACAAGGTTGTGATCTATTCCTGTCCCTAATTGTCTTGTCGAGCCGCCAAACTGGCGCCAGGTATGAGTCATCAGGGAAAACCTATCACCACATAGAGGGGAGATGGGGAGTTTTGCGAAATCACACGCAATGATGAAGATCAAGGCGACTTGTCTTGTCGAGCCGCCAAACTGGCGCCAGGTATGAGTCATCAGGGAAAACCCATTGCCACATATAAGGGGAGTGTTTCAACATCACACGCAATGATGGCGTCACACAGATCGAGGCGACTTGTCTTATCGAGCCGTCAAACTGGTGACAAGTATGAGTCATCAAGGAAAACCCAGGGGGAGTGTTGCCACATCACACGCAATGATGACGCCACACACATTGGGGCGACTTGTATTGTCGAACCGCCAATGTGGCACCAGGTATGAGTCATCAGGAAAACCCATTACCACATATAAAACCAGAAATAAACCTTTGCGACATTGAAGGAGGACAACAGGTCGTTAACCCCATGTCGTCATGGAAGGGAAATGTAGGGGAAGTTCAGGTTAGTAACTCCGATGGAAATATATTGGCACCAGGATTGCGATGTCGTCACCAGGGAAAATCCAGGGGGAGTGTTGTGACATAACATGCAATGATTACGTCACACAACTTGGGGTCAAAGGTCAAATTGCCCTGAAATGCCTATCCATCTTCTAACCATCCAACTCGCTTCGGTGCCGCATGGTCTAACGCGCAACTCTCGCATTAGACTAGAC
>CABFWB010008158.1:0-19643 GCA_902151455.1 Timema bartmani
TAGCAACTTACCCTGCCGAGATATCTAGAAACTAAACTGCATGGGGTCTCATATGACCCCACCATGGTAGTTAAGGGCTAATATAGAACACTCTTTTCGATGTGGTCAGGTTGGAATTTGGTAGGAACGTAAAATATCATATAAGATAACCAAATAAGTTTTAAAATTTTAAATTGGAGTTGTGGAAGCAAAGGATGGTGAGTGCTAGAGGGTGGTTTGGAAATCAGAGTAATTTGACATCATACCAAAAGAAAATCTACTTTTTGCACAAAAGAAAATTAAAATTCTTCAAGTTGGTAAAAGGACCACCCCAAAATATAACCATAACATCTGGAAAGTTTGGAATTTGAAAATATACTGCTGGGAATTGGGAGGGTATCCTCAAATTTCCTAAACTAACTACAAAAAACTCTATATGGTGGAACACTAACTTTGTAAAGGCAAAGGAAACAAGTTTAAAGTACTAAATTAAAAGTAAAGTGGATACATTAGATTTGTAAATACATAACTATCATCGCATATCTAGGAGCGACATAACAATTAAAATCTACCAATTCAGGCGAATTATATTGGTGATCATGATTATCTTTGGAAAATCGTGAGGCTTCATCTTTAATATGTTTCTGTAACAGAGTATATTATTTAATTCACGATCTTTGGTGAAATGTGATGTTCTTTTTTCAAACATATTTCTTTGATCGTGCTTAGGTAAAGTTTGCTTTGTCAATGGAGTGCGACGGCCGCCCTATGATTGCGCTCGTTTGTGCACTCAGATTGTAGACTAGATAATATTTTATTTCTAAGATTTTGTAACTATTAATTGCCATAGTTGGTTTGTGATTGCCATGTCTAGCTCAGGATTGTACACGAAGGAATTATCAAAATCATGACAGTTGGATGTTCACTAATAAAGCAAGAATGGTACAGGTAAATACGTCAAAGCTTGAACTAGTACATTATGAAATCAAAGTGACCAGAATATTACGAACTACATTAATGTCCAAATTTGTTTGACACGTATTTTAATCAAATTTATGTTAAATCTTATTTCTGTATTATTATTGTATTGATTTTTTGATGATAATGATCATAATTTTAGTTTCAAGCCTATCCAAACTACATAAACAGAACTTTTTCTTTACATTTTATTACATAATTTTCATACAAAGCACTTAATAACTATAGCTGTGAATAAAACAATATTTGGGAATAGTTAAGTACTTTTTCTTAAGCTTCGTATTGTCAACAATTTTAATTACTTAACTAAACTCTATTTAATTGTGATAAAACTCTATTTTATTGTGATAGAAATACTTATATTTTAAGAAAATATACAATTATTTATTGTATGAAAATATTGTTCTATTATAATAAAATAATCTTATACTAAAAGAGTTTTCAGTGTAAATATATTTTTTTATTCCCCTTTATTAAAATTAAGATATATTTAATTTTCTATACAAACACGAGAAGGTGTTGGAAGAGTGTAATTTGACAAAACATTATAATATTTTTGTTGTGTAATCCTAAAAGCGCGTTCAGGGACATTAACTTCATTTTCAGACTTCATTTAACTATAAACTAATTTAAAATAGATTGTTAACTCTCATTGCACGTCAATTTAAAACAATGTTGGATATAATCATTCCAGGGTTTAAAATAGGAAGGTATTACCAATACCAAATATATAGTTTGGAAACTCTTTTAATTGTATTTTATATGCATATAACTTTTTTTAGTTTATAAAATAGCATATCCCTTATATATTTTATTTGTATTAATTTGACAACAACATGTAAAAAATAAATGCAACCTTTACAACATAAGTATTTAATTTTAATTACTGCTATCGTTTGTGAACCGTGTCTTACTTCCCGTTACAGCTATCCGTGTATTTACTCCAATGGATTAGGAATGAGGAAGGTAAAACTTTTGGGAAATGTGCTCGTATTTGCATTGGAGAATTATAAACATTTTAGAGAAAAACACTCTCAATACATCCGAATGGGATTCGAACACCGATATTATAGTTATTTGCAATCCAGTGACCCAGTCTAATTAAAAAGTGAATCCTAAATAGCTGTGACCGTAGAAGCTGACCAAAAAATATTTAATAATTCATTTACGAGTGCATTCACAGGACTGCGTGTCGCTAAAGTTTGAACACTGTAGAAACAATGGCATTGTATATTTGGGTCTAACACTCTCAATTGTTTGAAAAGTTTTGGACAACGAAAGGGAGTTGAGGCGAGGTAAGGGATTATCACTACCTGGACTATTGTACTCGGAGAGACAGCATCTCTTAGCTCTCAGCTTGTCTTTCTCACGAGGAACATTTTGAAGTGAGTTGTTTTAAAGAATTCTCACTTAGAAGCGTTGTTATCACTGGATATTTCAAGTTCTACCTAACTCGAGGGGCGCAGCAAATCTCCTGCAAGGCTGTGTATCTGTTATTTCCTTGTCTGTGACCTAGCCCCATTCGCTTGTGTAAAGCTTGAGTCACACGTTCGCCGAAAATAGAGAGCAGAATCCACTTCAGTGGCGCAGCAATTCACACGCTGTATGTTGTTGACCCATGATGCATTTCACAGCTAATGATCAAACTATTTTATTTTCTAGTGGATAAACATATATTTTAGATCATTCTCCCGATGGATGTTTTCAAACTAAAAGTTGTGTCTTGGCACAATCCAATACATCGATACACATGCTTTACATTAACGGGTTATTTCAAATCTTCTCACAGCAACCAATGAAACTGTTTGCTTGCTTCTGACTGTAGAGCGCATGCGTTGGCAAATGTGCGGACTGACTTGAGATGATTGGTTCTGACATTTGATTGGTTCCCCCATGCCGAACATCTCAGGTAGAGCGGATGAAGTATATATTAGTTGAACTTAAGCGGAACAGCTCACTCTGATGAGGCGGAAATCTTGTGATTGGCTTAGAGCTCGTCAAGTGAATCCGTTAATGTTCTGCGCTTGTTTTTAATCGAACTTGTGAATCCAATGTAAAGCTGGCACCGAAATTGTGGAAGGGTTGACCTTGAGAGACAGCTCACACTGGGTGTGGCTTTTCTGAGAGGGCATGCTCTGACCTAGCTTCTATATTGTCCCTCGAACGCTGGTACAGCCCTCGCTTGACTTTTGGAGTGAGGAATGAATAATTTTGGCTTGAATATAGTATTATGAATTCAATAATTTACTTTTTTCATGTTTAAAAAAATATTTTATAGAATAAAAATAAAAATTAAAAATTGTATGTTAAAAAAGTTGTGAAAATGTTTGTGGGGCCTCGATCCTGTGGCCACCCCTGTATATATAATGTCTGGCTTTGGCCACCCTTTCATAGGCCTATATTAAAACATCTGGGTCCTCTTAAGTGTTTTGAATGCATTGTGTATCCTAATAGCTTATGTAGATGACAATAAATGCAGCTCAATATTTAATAATATATTTTAGTTGCCAAACTTGATAAAAATATACATTTTTAGTAATGTTTGTTTGTTTTCTGACACAGAAATGTTAAGATAAAGATCATACATAGATAGTGTAGTCCTTGATTTAGACTTGGTATATTATTCGTTTGTCAATCAAACAGCCATAAGTGAATACAGTTTGTATTCCTCTTATTAAGAAGGATTAACACGTGGTGCGATTCGCCAGTGACATAACTAGAGTCGGTGTCACCCAATGTGGCAGCTCATGGTGTCACGCCCATGGACCTTCTCCCGTACCAAACCAAACAGAACACTTAGTAATTTTTTGTACTAATTTTACGTGTAAATCGTAGTTACCTTATATAGTTGAATGTAATGGCAATAGTAAGTAGTGACATAAACAAGTAAGCCAATTCAAATTTACTTAGCCGTTCTTACGACTACCAGATGGATATTGATATCGAAAGGTTAAAGTCAGCGAACAGATAAAGGCTACCAGCCACTTTAATATTTTACGCGTTCTGGTATTATGAACTGCATTTAACTGCGGCTAGACACCGTTGGCACATAAGCTCTTCTATGTGTCCAGGTATGCCCCAGTCTCGTAATCGAAAGTACCTCTTATACATTGATTTTTATGTTAAATACGATCAAAACTGAAGGTCTTCTATGTGTCCTGGAATGCCCCTTTTATATATACTATCCCCAACTGGTAATATTAACCATTCATATCACTCGCGTTCCTTCACTGATATTATAGCCTTTCATATCACTCACGAGAACCCACTGGTATTATAACCTTTCATATCACTCACGAGAACCCACTGGTATTATAACCTTTCATATCACTCACGAGCCCCCAATGGTATACATAGCTTTCATTTCACTCACAAGCCACCTCTGGTATAGATAGCTGTTCTTAGCTAATGTCTGGTGGAAACGTTTCGAGGACCAAGACTGGTCTGATAGTGTTTTGGACATTTAGAAACGCTTTGTTTTTCACTTACTTACTATGCGCTATTCGTAACTAGTTAGATTAAAGAGTTCTCTCTTAAAAATACCATTAGGACCGTCTACTCTTGTATTCAGATCTTGTTTTATTTTCTTACAGGATGTCAATTCCAGAGTTGATTCGTAAGAAGCGTGATGGAGAAGAGCTAGCGGATGATGAGTTGCATAGCTTTGTCACCAGCGTCACAGGTGGAACAGTTCAGGTAATAAGCTATACATTGGGAGTCCATGGGTGCCCATAAATATGTAACAAGGGAGTTGGATGCAATTTGCTATTAACAACTTTGAATCATCAATATCCGAATTAACAGAGATGATTAGATGTAGGTTTCATCACATAGCCTTTCTAACAGTTTTCTTTTCATTTTGTTCTGTTGAATAAACTTGTGAACAATATAATTATTCTTTTCAATGGGTTCAGCTACAACTCCATTTTATTTTCTGTTAATTTTTCAGAAACATTTTTTTTTGTGCTAAAATTTAAATTCATAGCTCAAAACTATGTTTGGACGCTCTAAAATTTCCTCCCACAAGGTTAAGTTCTTGAAATTTTCTGTTGAGGTGGGGTGGGTGAGTGGGTTTGACACAACCCCGGAAGATGGGACTCCAATCCGACCACCCATCTCCCCATTTGGAAAACCCATATGTGTTCTTTTGAATGGGACCCATTATGAACTTACAAGGAGCAAATATACTTTCAGCTGTAAAATTGTGATTCTAGATTTTACACAATGCCATTTGTTGAAAACAGCCCTCCTTCAAGCATGTTATCCCTTCAGCCTCGTAGAGAAATATAAAATAATTTATCATTTATTTGGCATGTAGAATATTTCAACAAAGTCAAGACACAGAAATCCCTCCAAAGAGGTGAGATTAGTTTCTGACATAATCACTAATTTGTATCTTAGTACTGTTTGCAGGACTATCTTTATTATTTTATTAAGATTACGGTTAAAAGATAGTAGAGTTTGCAAAGTATTCGTAAAGATTAATGAAGTCATTCAGAAAATGTTTCTACCTTACAACGATTATGGAATAAATTTAATTAAAATATGTAAATTTGTGTTTACCTTAGTCCAATATTCCTCTAAGATAACGAGTAAAAATTGTTTGTGGTTGTAAAGTGTTGGTAAGGATCAATAAATTTAGTTTGAAAGGTTTTCTACTTCAAGGGAACATTGAATAAGTTAATAAGTGTAATGTTTAATTCAGCATTAGTGATTAAGAATGAGTGTTGCAGTATTTAAAGGATAATAATTTACAGTTATGTGTTTGAGTGATCTAGCTTAAAGGATATTATTTTCCATTACACCTAGCCCACTTTTCACGTTCCTATGACCTTGCACTTGTATATAATAAAACCATACTATATTAATATTAATTTCTTAAATATCTTCGGAAAACATACTCATTTATGTGATTTCATAAATGTGTTCGTGAATAGGACTGCCAGCTGGGAGCAATGCTCATGGCTATGTATATTCGAGGCATGTCAAACAATGAGGCAGCAAACTTGACAAAACACATGGCACAGTCTGGTGACCTTTTGACGTGGGACCCCCTATGGAAGGACCTTCTAGTTGACAAACATAGCACTGGAGGAGTCGGGGACAAGGTGTCTTTACCATTAGCTCCAGCCCTCGCAGCTTTGGGGCTCAAGGTAGAGTAAGACCTTCAAACATACCCTATGTATTTTAGTTAATTTGTCTAGGAATAAGGACATGGAAATAATTGACATCTATATGAATACATATATATTAGTATATACATGGATATTTTATATAATATGTGTAAATATATATATAATGCATGTACATACACAAATATATTATGTACATATAAATTGGTCAACCTCGGTGGTATTGGGTTAAAGTGCTTGCTTCAGGACTCGATGTTCGTGGGTTAAGAACCAGATGAGGTAACGTATTTTTCTTGAGAAATAAAAATCCATAGCACAACTTTCTTCGAAGGGGAAGTCCCATGTAGATTTTGTTATGTAAAATATACCTGGAAGGTATGGTAAAATACCTTTCCCGACATCATTAGTAAGCCCTTTCTCGCTCACTCGTAGAAACTTAGCGTGGAAGGAAATGGGGAACCCCCACACGCTTATAACTCCCCAGAGTACATGGGATTTCTACCAGATGGTACATGCAGCACTAACCAGCACTGAGTGGATAGAACTCACATCAAACCGATCTCTGGGATGTTGACTTAGAAAGAAGATACTTAAGTTATATATGTAGATCATATACACATATGTATATAGGCATACATAGATGCATATATGTATATTTTAAGTTTTTTAAAGTAAAAGCTATCACGAGAAACGAACCTCACAAGTTTCTGCGTCGCCGGCACTGGGTGTGGCATTAGAATGTAATTCCAGAACACCCTTGACAAATATTCAAGAAATTTTGAAGTCATCATGAGAAGAAAATTACATTCTATGTTTTTACTGGAGTAATATTTTAAGTTTTGTTATAAAAACTGCAAAAACAGTGGCTTTTTCCTCGCATCCCCTTCCATTCCACCTTAAGTTTAATTAAAATCAGACCTTCATTAAGAAGTCTCTCCAATGTACACATAAATAAGGTATAGGAAACTATGGCACTGGCTGCATGCTTGGCATCATTTGATGAAGTAGGTATTTTGTTATCAAGCCATAGAAGAAATAAAGTGAAATCAAATCTACCTTTATATTATTATTAGCACCGTGTCTTACTACCCATTCGGGTTGTACGCACTTACGCTAATGTGCAATGGTAGGATGATTGTGAGATGAAATAGAGGACCTACAGTTTAACGTGGAATCCGAACCACGGTGGAGGCCTGGCATTCCTCACATTCACAAGTTGTGATTAATACACGTCTTGTCAGAGGTGAAGGAAGGGTTTGGCAATCAGATAAATCTGTGCCGGGACCGAGGATTGAACCCCGGACCCTCAGCACAGAAGTCTGACACCTTACCCCTAGACCACCAGGTAACCTCTTTCCTTTATAAACAGCACCATTACCAATAGACCTATAATATAGATATAAACAAATAGCATAGTTAAAAAATCAAGCATTTTGTCTGACAAATAAAATGTTTAAAGGAAAAATGCTCCAAAATCATGTTTTCAAACAGTAAAATACATTTAAAATATCCAATGTTAAAAGTTTTGATTTAACTGGTACTCCATAAATTGTTTACTCTTTGTTTAAGAAGTACACAATATAATGTTTACCAGGTACCTATGATATCTGGCCGAGGCCTACAATTCACAGGAGGAACTCTTGACAAACTTGAGAGTATTCCAGGGTTTAAGGTGGTCTGTACCTTTCCTGTACTGAGAGAAGCCCTTGAAAAGGCAGGCTGTTTCATTGCTGGTGCGACGGGCTCCCTGGCTCCAGCGGATAAACAACTTTACAAAATACGAGATGTCACAGGTACCTACAAGAAAAGTAATATTGTATTTTTGCAAAAGCATAATATACTAATTTTCATTATAAGTCATGTCTATTTGAAGGGAAATAACTTCACGCTGCGATATTTCTTATGGTTATGAAGTTTTAAAACCACTGAAACCTCTCTCAATTAGTTTAGAATGTTCTGTTGTGACCAGATTATTTATTTATTATATTTATGTTTATTATCATTTACTAATTTGACATTTTTAATTTAATATCATTTAAGCGCGAGTAATTTTACAGTCTTTATAGTATTACATCTTTTTGGCCAAAATAAATCAAATGTTTCTCCAGTAGCAACATAGTTTAGTTTTCTGCACATTCTAGTATCAACAGAACTCGAATATCTGTCAAGGGTGTCCTGGAATTTTGTCAACACTTTTTAAATAAAGAGAAAAAGCACCTCTGGGCTGAAGCATGTGAACAGTTCCAGCTCCATGCAAGATTATTATAACATTGACTGGAGGCAACACTGACACAGTTGTCTGCTCAGATGTTGAAAGGACGCAGTGTGTTGGATCTGAATGTCACCATTCATGGAAAGTGATGGAGGATATGGTTTGTTCTCATCTTTTTCCCCCCCACTGCTTTCCCCACACACCCGGTTACAGCAGTTCCCTTTTTTGTAAAAAAAAAAAAAGTGTAGGTGTAATATCCTACATTATGATGAGAAATATTAGCACCGTCAAATAAAGAGTGGATAGAGAGGATGTGGGTATACTTGTTAAATACCCCGCCGTAACTACACACTACTGATGTTTAAAGAATATTACACTTCACTATGCAACAACAATAACCAACATGAAATTCTTCATATCTCGATAACGATTACTCCTACGAAAAACATGCAAAAGATCATATTTGCAGGAAATTAGATTTTCTTGAACTTTTCTATCTATACTTTTGTTGTAAAATTAGCTTTTTTCTAAGAAAACGTGAAAAACTGGTTGCTCCCCCTTATTAAGGGGGTACTGCTCTGTCTTAGGGGGCACCGAGGAGCATCGTCTCTAAAATCATTCAAGGGAGTCCAATTATCAATTAGGCCCTATACCAAGTGGCTTGCTTTCATCATAAAGTGTAAGGTCAAGGCAATGTTTTGCTCTTAACCCCTGTACTATAACACCCAACTCTCGCAGTAGACTAGACTGTCAATGATAGGAAGATCAAGGTTTGAATCTTGATCGTGCTTACTGAGGCTGTTCTTTCATAAATGCTTTCCCACTCTATTTTCACGCAAATTCGGGTACAGTTTATCTAAATATAACTTCCCTAATCCCTAAAACAATTAGTGAAATTGGTACATAAGCGTGTAACCCGAACAGGTAGTAAGACACAGTGCTGAAATATAAAGTTTGTCCAAGTAAAACTTTATTTAAGTTATCCAAGCTAATTTTAAACTGTGTAACGAGCTCTATGTTCTCAGCAACGGTGGGTTGTACGCCTCTGATAGTAGCCAGTATAATCAGCAAGAAGATAGCGGAAGGAACTCATTCTCTCGTAATGGACATAAAGGTATTTAGTAAGTTATATTAAGATTAAATGATGTAAACATGTTTAATAGTGGTAGGGAAGCTATTAAGAGAGAGCTTGGCCCATTAAAAAATATAGCATATTTTTATGTATTGAATATTCTAATGAGAGATTGATTATACGTCTATTCAGTGACTTCTAAGACCAATTTTTAGATGGCTGATTCTTCTTTTAACATTTTCATCACCTCAAAAATATGATATATCAAGACAGGTTATATTTTTGCACTCTTATGACCACGAAGTAAAATGATATACCAGATAGACAACTCCATCTCCACCCTAAAATCGGAGTCGATTATTTTTGTAGCATCTAAAATTTTATTATTTTGGACTTTACCTTTACAATTCAAAACACACCACATATCATTATAAAGAGGTTAGCTGTTATATATTTTTATTTGAAATATGGACACTAGACAAAACATTATACATGCTATGTTGGCTAACCTGTTAAGTGATCTTGTAAGAGAACCGTTGATTTTGAAAGTTGGCCAGACTGGAATGCAACCTTGTTCCTAGAGATGTCTTGTGAATAGAGCAGAATAAAGAAGTTGGCCATGCATGAGGATACTCATGTATTTTATTTAATGTTTTCCCCCTGTGGATCCGTACATACTTGGCAATATTATGTAGCTACCGTAATTCAGATGTGAAAATTATAATCACTAACCACATTGGTAATTGGTAATTGGCAATTCTGCCCCAATATATTTTACATGTGAAATATAACAAACAAGACACTAAATAAGCTTTACTATTGCAGATGCTCCGCAACTATATATGCTAGAAAAATAAATTGGCAGGATTGGTCAACAAACTCTATTAATAAAGGAGTATTAGCCGTTGTTAGTGGAGAAATGGGCTACTTAAAATCTGCCAAACTGTTTGGTGTACCCCAAACATCTCTCTTGAGATACCTACGTTGAAAATAAAAAATAAACCCAAAGTTTGTCATTAAGAAAAAGGAAGGGAAATTTAAATGTGTGTTTTCTTAAGAACAAGAATTATAATTGGTAGACTATTTGAAGAATATAGAAAGTAGATTATTTGGCCTTTCTAAGAAAGACTTATGCTCATTAGCTTATCAACTAGCTGAGAGAGCAATGGCTTAAGTAATCGGGTTAGCACTTCCGGTGTTGCAAGTCAGGATTTGGTGAAACACTTTCTATCAAGACATCCTAGTTCAGGTATTAAAGAGCCAGAAGCTACATCTGAAGCAAGAGTAATGGGATTTAACAAAGTCTTTGTTAACCAGTTTTTTACCCTTTTAACTCAAACTATCGATTAGTATCGGCTAACAGGTGAAAATATATTAAACTCTGACAAGACAGGAGTTACAGTCAATCCAAAAAACCAGTCAGAAATTATATCCATCCACCAAGGGGGAAAGGCAGCTTGATGTTCTGACATCTGTAAGTAGGGAGATACAGTAACTACTGTTATCTGTCTATCAGCAGCTCGGTCTTATACGCCCCCAATGCTCATCTTCCAAGAAAAAGGAAACAAAAAGAGTTCGAGCATGAGTTACCACCTGGGACATGGCCTGAAGTTCACGAAACAGGTTGGATAACAGCTGATTTGTTTGTTTATCAAGTTTTCAAAGGCAAGCAAGGAGTCACCTGTTCTCCTCGTATTTGATGACCACTCGACCCATACTAAAATCTACATATCATAGACATGGAAGGAGACAATGGAGTAGTTGAACTTTGTTTACCATCACATACCTCCCACAAGTTGATGTTGGATTGATGTATCCTTTAAGCCTGTATTATGGCAGATCTAAATAATCTTTGGAGCTGCTTTAATACAGTCTCTTACAGTGAAAAGCGCGATCAATGCCTTTAAAACGAACAGGATATTGCCTCTAGATATGAAAGTTTTCTCTGAAGCTGATTTCTTACCATCAGCAACGACTGATATTGAAGTAAACGAAACTCACATGCTTACAGAAAATACCTATGGGTATACTGATAAAACTACTGAAAAAGCTCGTGAGATTATTGGAAAAGCTGGTAAAATTGCATACGAAGCCAATGAGGTTACACTAAAACTCGTTGAGGATGCGGATAAGGAGAAAAGAAGAGAATAACAGGAGAAACCTACTAGCCCTACCAAGAAACCCTGAGTTGACAATGATTTAGTGTGGCCTGGGTGCTCCTGGATGCAGTCCATCCTGCGATTGACAATCCCCCTGCAACCTCCTTGGCCAAGCATTCTGTCTTTCATGCAGCATCAGTTGAGATCGCTTTGCCAATTCTAAAAGTGACAAAAAATATAAATAGAACCAGTTTAAAAAAAAGGAAAGAAGCTATTTTAACTGATTCTCCTTAAAAAAAATAATTAGAAAAGGCTATTAAAATGAAAGAGGAAAAGAAGAGGGCCATTAATGAGTTAGAGTAAAACTATTTAAAGAACAAGAGAAGAGCAAGGAGAAAAGGCAAAAAGACAAAGCCAAAAGTAGGTCTAAGGAAAAAGTCAAAATAAAATGAAAGAAACAGATTACCAGACTCATTGTCTAATGAGTAAGAAGATGCTGAATGTCTTTACTGTGGGTACTTTTATTCGAGCTTCATTGAATGCTGGGTATCCTGCATCAAGTATAAAATATGGACCCTCAATTCTTGTGCAGGCGTGGAAAGCGAGGAATGTGTAGCAGTCCTCATATGCGAGTTGTGTACTTCATAAGAATTGAATATAGTCCCCTACCCAATTTTTCCCCTTGGATGGGGCAGAATGCAGCAAATTACATAGGTTATTTTAAATAGTTTTTACTTTGTTATTTTTTTGGAATATGTGATATTTGTGTAATGCAACTTGTTTATTAAATAGCATTTAGTTCATTGGTGGTGAAATTGTGTCTTTACTTGTCCTAGTTTTCATTTTAATGATAACAAAATGTTAAATGTCCCATTTTGCCCCGCCTTCTCCTATATCTAAGTCCGTGATGCCCCCTTTGTAATATTCTCTTTTATGGGTCAGTAGACAGGACTCGAAGCTTCCAACAATTTCGGAAGCATCTCTATGATGATGAATCTTGGCGACGTTCAAATATAGTTCCTTGAGGGGAGTATCGGAGTAAGACCACCAGCATATTGACTTGCCTAAAAGGTCTGAGATATGACGTCTCCTCCTGACATACGCCTCAAACGCCCTAACATTATTGTGTAAAACTATTGATGCACTGCTTAGCCTTGAGGAAGGAACTCATAATAAACCATTACCAATGTGAGAAAAAAAAATAAACATGTTCCTCAAAATTGAGCAGACCTGCCTTTCCTTTTATGGACGTGATGGCTGGCTTCTTTAATGAGTCATCATCATAAACCCAGAATTCGTCTCCTGTTTTAACCATAGGAAATAAATTGTGTTTTGTTGTTTCGGGGAATTAATAATTACTAAAGACATATTTCCGTCTTGCCGGTTTATTAACTATATTTTCCAAGTTACACACAAAAACAAATCTGCCATAAAACAACAACATTACTCTCCTTGGTAACAGAAAAAAAAAGTCTCGCCAACTTAACATAGTAAAAATACTCAGATATGGTCTTCTGTACAGCCTACGACATCCAGCATGTAGCAGTTGAACCTAAGCTCATTCCACCAAATGCTGATAATGAGAACTATCACGTCCTCATGACAGACTACATCTGATCCGAACAAATTGTTTTCCTTTTCTCTTGTTATATTGCAGCCCTCTTACTCTCAGCATACCTAAAGATTATCTTGTAATTGTTCATCACTCACAAACATTACATAAATCTGCTCTATGCTGAAATCTTTGGCTAAAACTCCCTCGCAATACTGTATTGTATGCCTAACTTATTAAATAATTTATCATTCATCCTCTCTCTTCATGAATTGATGTACTTTTTCCACGTTTTCATAAGTTTAACTTAGGGTTGCCACCCGTCCCATTTTTGGTTGAATTGTCCAGGATCCAGGACAAAGGTCTCTGTGTCCAGTCCAGATGCCTCCATCATTGAAAGATTCCTCTGATGCGTCCAATCGAGGCAATATTAAAACTTTCCTATATGCAGTGCAATATTTTGATATGAAACATGGAACATGTCAGAGACTACTTGCCTTTTATGAAGATCCTAAAGCAACTCACTTTTTGTGCAGTGCAGAAAATAACGGTATCTAATGGCTTTAGGCTAAACAAGATAAATACATATAGCGCTGACAATGCACCTGTAAATTATAGTAGGAACAAGTCTGTTTTTTTATTACTTAAAAAAGAAAATCCGTATATCATAAAAGCTAACTCCAAATTTCATGTCATCAACAACACTATCAAACATGTACTTAAAACTTTTCCCTATCATATTGAAGCTTTGGTTCTCAAGATATACAGTAATTTTGGTTCTTCAGCATCAACTGTAAAGTCAATTAAAGAATTTGCTGACTTTGTTGAGATAAAGTTCAAGTAAATCCTGTGACATGTCCACACACGATGGCTTTCTCTGCTTCCTGGTCAGATTCAATAAACCGGATGTCCATGGACTTAGTTAATGAAGAAACTGCAAATCAAATGAACTTATGTGAAAGTTGCATTGAATTTTTCAATTTTCTGAAAAGAGAAGGGCAGTAAAGGACTGCTGAACGCAACAAAGAATAACACTAAATATGTGTGTAAATAATGAAGTGAGCATGTCAATGGTAATGTGAAAACATTTTTTAAATGTTCACCTTTTTCATATTAACACTATATCATCATTGGCTTGACAACTGATAATTTTTACTTTATTTTAAAATTGTTAGCATATTTAATTGGTAAATCTACATATTCAATAATGTATCATGACTGTTTTCACTTGTTAGAATGTTAAATGATAAAATAAAGATCTTAAAAAAAAAGTTCTCAAATTAGTGTCATTTCTCTAGTTTCCCCAAAATACAAAATAAAAATAAATAAAAAACACATAGTTTCGATCTTACTTTATATTTTATTTCCAGAAGCCCAGGATAAACTATAAAAGCCACTTTTAAGGCTTACATTTGACCCCCTTGGGAGGTATTTTATACCCCCAGACTCCTCGGTAGCCCCCTTACCCCAAAAAAACCATACATAGGGTATCCAACCCAACGATCTTTGAAAGGTAGCAACCCTAGTTGAACTTAATAGTGGATGACTAGGACACTCCGAATCTTCAACAAAAATTTGGCCAATTTTGAAAAGTAAAAAACATTAATAAAAATGTTTGTTATTTCGATGTCATTTCCGAGAACTGGTTTAAGCATTCCATCATTCTTTCAAACAGTTTTACTTAGCTTCAAACCAAACTTGATGACCACTTCCTGCCCCTTAATGTCGGTCAATTACCTGGACCACAGCACACACTGAACACAAACGTGATGGAGGTTGCACAGACACGAAACCTTGACCCTCATCAGACTAATTTCTAATAAAGCTGTTTAGTGTTACCTATCAGCGTACTGCATCCAACTAGCACTTCTATAAGCTTGGTTGGAATCGTCTTTTGTGTCTATGGTCACTTAGTGACTTTTGAACTAGTCCATGGTCCTCAAACAAACTTGGAATACACATAAACATTCAAAATTGCACATCTGGGTTGGGTTTTTAATCTTAGTTCAAACATAAACGTTTTAAAGATTAATGATAACTTTTGATGTGTTTGATGATATAAAAATTACATAAACTGTTTAGTTATGTAGGGTATGTTACGCTGGATACACAAGTTCCTTAATATTGTGTGATGACATTGGTAACCCCACCATAGATGTCTACAATTAGAAAGTCATAGTTTAGTTGCAATTAAACCTTATAATACGTGTGTGATTGAGAACAGGTTGATTCCTTGTGTGATCATGAATAAAGAAAATTTTATTTTGAGAGTATCGTGATAGCAAGTATTATGATTTTCTATTGTCGTGAAAACCACGATTTAGGAAATTCACTCATATTTTATTTAAACTTGATTATTTTAATTATTTGTTTCCTATCTTTATAAATAAATTAAAAAGCACCAGAAGTATCTGGCGATGCAATGCATTTCTTTGATTCAGATAGAATAAAACTCTACATTTTGTCCCAGTTTTTAAGAAATTAAAAAAAAAACTCTAGTCAAAAATTTAAAATTTCGACTTCGAGGTGCACATGTTTGCATATAGGGGCTACTAATATGTAAATGTCAGCCCTTTGCATGTGGTACATATCACGCATTGCTTTTGACAGACAGACAAACTCTTCATTTTATAAATTTTAGATATTACAGCAAACATATCACTTGTAGGGTTAATGAATTCAAATATTTAGGAACAATTTTAACAAGCGATAACATAATTAGATTCGAAATTAGGAAAATAATACAGTCGGGCAATGCTTGTTATTACTCGGTCAGTAATTTGTTGATATCTCACCTGCTGTAAAGAAATGTAAAACTTAGAATATACAAAACCATAATTTTACCAGTTATTATCTATGGGTGTGAAACATGGCCTCATACCTTAAATGATGAAAAAAAATTAGAATGTTCAAAAACAGGGTGCTGTTTAGAACCCTGTTTGTTCCAAAAATGGATGAAGCTAGTGGGGAGTGGAGGAGGCTACAAAAGATGAACTGTACTCATCACCAAACATTGTTAGGGTAATAAAATCTTGCAGGTTACTGTGGGCAGTTCATTTAGCGTGAATGGGGGTATCTAGAACAGCGTCCAAAGTATTGAATGGCAAACCCAATGGGAAAAAACTACTGGGAAGACCCAGACGCAGATGGGAGGATAAAATTTTGATAGACCTGAGAAACATAGGGTGTAATGAGGTGGACTGGATAGAATTAGCTCAAGAATGGGATAGGTGGTATACTTATGTAAGTGTGGTAATGAACTTTCGAGTTCTTAATGCCATAGAGTAAGTAAGTAAGTAAATCTTATAAATATGTTTATTTCAATGAGCTTCTTAAATCTTTACTGTTAAAAATCACCATGTTACCACCGGTACCTCCAGAATAGTATCCATGGATGATGACCCATTAGACCAAGAGGCTGGACACTTTACTGTTACAATAGTATATTAATTGTGTGTGTTTAGGTGGGGAAAGCAGCATTCTACAAAACAGTGGAAGAAGCCCGAACTCTTGCCCACCAGATTATTAGTGTTTCAAAAGGCCTGGATTTACCTACAACGGTCGCTCTTACAAGGTACCATATCGTATATGTTATTTATATCTCTCCAATTAGGAAAAATATATTATGCAGTGCTTGTATGATTGTTGTTTAGGGGTGTTGATTAAATCTATTCACAGCCATAATGTTTTATTGTGATCAAAACCTTTTCCAAATGGTTTCAGAATGATACCATGATATAATATAATATAATATAATATAATATAATATAATATAATATAAAGAGCTACCTACATTTATGCCCACCACGCTACTATTTTTCCTTTGGAAACAAAAATAACTACTAGTCTTAGTATTTTAATAGTAAATATTTTATGCTGGAGTTTTCCATCTTCATGCTTCAGTCAGAAAACTACTCTCCATCCATCATAGCTAAAAGAGATATAACCAGTTTAGTTGTTAGCATGTCTGATTTTGACTTAAAGAACCATAGCTACACCCCGATTGGTTGTAGCAGGTATTTTTTTATTTTATAATAGCGATTTATATTTAACTCCAAGTAAATGTGGGTGCAGTTTTAGCACCTATTCCTTCTTATTTTAGTATCTTATGTTATATACTGTATGTAGATAACATAAGTGTAATAATAATAATAATAATAATAATAATAATAATAATAATAATAATAATAAACCTATTATATTTTCAAAATATTTTGATGATTTGAATTATGTATGTGAACCCTGTTTGATGGAAGCATGGTCCAATGCACTACTATCGTAGTAGATTAGACTGCCAGTGATGGGAAGATCAAGGTTCGAATCTCGGTTGGGTGTATTGAGGGTGGTTTTTCCATAATGGTTTTCCACTCTCCCTCCATGTGAATGTAGGTATACATCCTCTATATACAATCTTCCTAGACCCTAAAATCATTAGTGTGACTATCATAAATGTGTAACAAAAACGGATAGTAAGACACGATGCTAAAAAAAAAATGTGTGTTGGAAATATAGGCCTATAATTCAGAAACATATTCCAATATCAGAACAATTTTGACTTGCTGATGCCTTCAATGATAAATGCTTCAAATTCTTTGTCTAATATTTCCATGAAACAGCATGCTTGCTCAACCTGTTTTCCTGCCTCAAACCCATTGTCTTCGCAGGACAATTGTAGTAACTTTACTGCTTCAAATAAATCTGTAAACTTCTGGAGATCTGCATTCTCCTTGAAAAACTCTATCAACTGTAGATGATTGACGGCTTCTGCGAATATAGTTAATCCTTTCATTTCATTTGATACGAATTAAGTGCTGATAAACGTTTACCAAGGTATCATATATGATGTCTATTTCGAAACAAATTAAAAAACTGACGACACTGTGGCCATCTACCCAAGATGAAAAACATCACTAGACACATATTTAATGGTGTCTGAAGGGAAACCTTTACTAGACAAACTACATCACACTATACTCTCAATTGCTTGGGTGTTGTGTTTTATGAAATCTTTCATAATCAATTGTAATTTTTAAAAGTAGACGTGGTCCATATAGTAATAAACATATTTATTTATATTTACTGTTCAATTGAATGCCGATCTTACATTCTGTTGGCCAAGAACTTTCGAGTTTCTTAAGCCCAAAGAGATAATTTGTTAGTATAGTAGAAGGTTTGGGGAAACTTAGTGTCAAATAGTCATAGTTAGCAGTACCGTGGACATTTTCATGGAGAAAATACTTATCCACTGTGAAAAACTGAATATAAAGATTCAATTATGAAAAATACAGGGACAAATGTAATCATAGTATATGACCATGTAATCCTCCAACATCAAATGGATAACAATCTGAGTAGAATTAGCATGAGTTATAGCCTGCATTCTTTCCATGAAACCATTAAGTAGGAGTCTATACATTGAGCTCAACTAGACAGTGGAGAAACATAATTAGCATGAGTTATAGCCTGCATTCTTTCCATGAAACCATTAAGTAGGAGTCTATATATTGAGCTCAACTAGACAGTGGAGAAACATAATTAGCATGAGTTATAGCCTGCATTCTTTCCATGAAACCATTAAGTAGGAGTCTATATATTGAGCTCAACTAGACAGTGGAGAAACATAACTGGCCACGTTGTCAAGAGTGTGTATGTGTGCCGGCAGTTGAACTCCCATCTTTGAATGAGCTACACCAAATGGTCAGGAAAGGCTCAATAGGAGAAATTGTTGACGCCAGAGACAACTTAGTGAGAGAACACAACACAGTAAATAAGACTGAAACAGGGATATGAGCGACTCAGAAGAAGAAATATATATCTACTATGAACAACTGTTGTTTTTGTTACCCCACGTGAAAGGTAATGAAAATAACCTCAAATACCTCACCACTTGAAGATACTCCGATCAAGCAAACATCAAACATTAGCACACTCTCCAGACCCAGGGCCCTAAAGGTGGTATTCATTGTAACAAAGAAAGAGAAAAGAGGCACAAGCGAGTTACGAAGAGAGGAGCGGTAATAAAAACAATCACAATGACTTCTAAAAATTTGACAAATATTTATGCAGAAAAATGTGGTACTATAAAATTAAGAAAAAAACTTTGATAAGTAAGGCAACAACGCTTTTTGGTTATCGTTTACAAGGGTACAGGTTGTATAAAGCTAATTTTTCCAGGGGGGGTCCGGACCTCTCTTCCAACCCCCTTGCCTTGCCAATATAATATTGATTGACACTACCCGTACCGGTGAGCACATGGTCGAGATCATTAAATCGGGTTTGCCAGTGACAGGTATGTCGGGGTTTGAATTCCGACAACGTGCTGAGCGTAGTTTCTCCTAAAGTGTTCATATGCAAATGTAGTACATTTCCTTTACATTATGCCTCTAACATTCTTACAAAAATAGCATAATTAGTAGCCTACTTATGCGTATAGCCCAATACGTAGTGAAACGTGGGAAAATAAAAAAATAAAAACACATGTCACCTCTTTCGGTGACTCGTATGGAATAATTATTGGAAGTGGTTCTTTTACCAACCAGGTTTAAAGCATTTATTTAAGTGTTTTTTTAAGATTCGACATTATTTTTTATGCAATGAACACTAAAATTATATTATCAAC